>CM076581.1:661893246-662068949 GCA_034641835.2 Pinus albicaulis
CATGAAAGGTCCATCACAATAAATCGTTGTTGTTCGTATGAAATGGTGATGGTCCCTATCCATCATTATAATAAATATTCGTGATGGACCTTGAATGTCACCAAAACACATACTTTCGGTGACTCCACCTTTGCTGATGTTCAATTTTTTAGTGACCGAGGTTATTTTCCGTCACCATTGCTCATATGAAAACATGACGGTCACTATCTGTCATTATAAATAATGATTGGTGACAAACCTTGAATGTAACTGCAACAGTAATACTTTCTGCGACACCACCTTTGGTGACGTTCAGTTTTTGGTGACGAAGGCTCTTTTGACCGTCACCGATGAGTTTATGGTGACATTTTTTTCCCCTCAGCAATGTCCTTTTTTCTTGTAGTGGAGTTTGACCCTGAATTCAAATTGATCGAGCTAACTAAGTATTCCTAACTCAGTTAACTAGTACAAGTTGTCATGTCATGTGGAATTACAATTTCCTTATAATTTAATTAAGGGAAATTAAATTAGAAGCCCCTTCTTATTTCCATTTTCAATATTTCTTGTTGTGAATTTCAAAACTCACTCTCAACAAGAAGTAATTCAAATCTATCCTGATCCAAAACCTTTGGAATTTTCTGCATGCAACACTTATCTCTAGTGTTGTTGCTACTGCAACTTCTAAAATTGAAAAAGCATCCAAAATGAATCAACTATGATCAGTATGATGCATTTTTCCCCAGAGTCTCTAACTGCTACTAGCTACTACACTGTCTACTGAAAACTTAGCGTTGTTATTGAATATTCCCTGTGCCATCTGCACTACTGCCAACTCTGCTTTGTGTTCCCCAGTATCTGATTGCTTCTAGTCTCTACATCTTTCATTCTAACATCTAACTGTATCAACTGAAACTGATTTTTTTTTCTACTGTGTACTATGGGCTCTCGTAGCAAGGTAATGATCCATGAGAAAAAACATCTCAAAGGACCCTGCCCAAATTTCTGTACTCTTGGTATTATTGCTTTACATCATCCCGCATCTCACCTAGAGGTATGGCTACATGTGCTCCCTCTGCCCACTTGGCTCAAAATTCCCCCCTATTGGAGGTCTCTGCTTGAGTGGATGACTCCACTCGGCCTCCTCTCTAATTCTTCAATTAAGGTTGTTCCAGAACTTTCTAACGCTTCTTATGAGGGTGTATGTTGAGAGACAATACATGCTCCCTCTCAACCATCAAGTTTCTAACCTTTGCGTGTTGTAACTATTCCGACATCACGAAATTTTATGAAAAAAGAGATGATTTTAAATCGATGATATATCCCTCATACGAACTCTAATTCAGCTGATTGTTTTTTTGAATTTGGGTATTTTTTCACAAGAAATCCAAATCTGATATATATTTTTTTTAAATTTTGCACCAAAATTTTTAGATCTACTCTACAAACATGTCACAAAAAAAATTCCTCCTCTGATACCATGTAGAAAATCCACATAGATTCAATTGATCTTTTAATATGCTAAAACAAAATATTTGAATCTATTCTACAAATTGTGGAAACCAATTACGATCACACAATCACATGAACAAGAAAGAGAAATAATTTCAATCGCACAACACAAAGATGTATCTAGGGAAAGCCTCAACTAAAAACCACGATATTTGTATATTGAATTAAGTCAAGAATATGAAACAATACAATGATTCTCTTAGGCTTGATATTTATCTATACTATCTCTGACTGCCTCACTACCAACCTGTGCATAAGCTTCTCTTGGCACACCTTTTTCTCAAAATCTCCATGCACAAAGTTGTGCTTCCTATTGCTTGGTCTCACCAACTCGTGCTCACAAAAACAATGATTAAACTTGTGCCTTCATTCCTCCTTTTAAAGGAAATTTTCTCTAATTAAGGAATGATTTATTTTAGGCCTTCTTTTGACTGCATGTACCACCTATACAATTTTGATGATTATACAACTGATAGTACACTTCCCTTTAACTCTAATCTCAACTAGGTCTTTCTCATAACTTACATACATGAGTTATTTATGAGTGAATTATCAGTTATCTTATTGATTATTGCATGTGAATTAAATCATATTTAATTCACTAGACCTCTCACTAGCTCATCCATCAATTAGAACTAGTTAAAATTATTTTAACTTAAATAATTAAGTTAAACAGTTACAACTCAAAATAAACTGCAACTTGACCCCCTAAAAATTAGAGAAAACTCTGCATGCCTCCAGTTTGACCCTAAACTCGAATTTACTGAGCTAACTAAGTCTTCCTAACTTAGTTAACTCATACAAGCTGTCATGTAATGTGGAATTACAATTTCCTTCTAATTTAATTAAGGGAAAAATAAATTAGAATGCTCTTATTGTTTCCATTTTCAATATTTCTTGTTGCAAATTTCAACAATGTATTCTTTTGATCATTATCACACTTATGTATACATCATGGATTCACTTTATACTTGATCAATGGACATCATTTAATATCTCTGAGCATGGGTATTTCCGGCCACCTCAAATATGAGTTCTCTTTCTGATTCCTTCCATAGGTATTTGATGGATAGGAATCTAGTGTCTCCTCTTAAGCTATTTGAATGAATCCTCTTTTTACACTTAAGTATTTTTTCCATCAATACCCTTCTGACCTCATACATTATGGGGCATCTGTTATAGCATATTTCGACACTCCTATAGACCAGATGCTCTTATATGGCCTGGGAAGCTCCCTTCCCCTTTCAGACCTGTCTTATCTCAAATTTTTTTTTTCAAAATCTATACACTACTTTTACCACTCTAAAAATGCACACATACGCAATTCCAAAGAACAATATTCGTGTACACCTTTTTAAAATTTGAAAAGAATAAATAAATAATTTTTTTCTAGCGCGGTTTACAAGTTTATTCGAAATCCCACCTACCGGATCTTATGGCCTAAGGAATTAACTAGTTTTAGGTGGTATATATACACCCCTTGGGTAGGCCTAATTCATTCATAAGGAGAGGTATCATTATTATGCAAAAATACCCAGATCAGGTTTTTTTTTTCTCATACCTTCTGCACTCCAGTCTTCAGGAAACCCTTGTGTCCTTGCAGAGATGCTCAACCTCCTTATCTAGAATCTTATTGCATATATTGGAGAGCAAGTGATCTGTATGAGATATTAATGTAAATTTTCTTGAGGTTGCATATATTGCAAGTATTAAAACTGAGTTTTTGTAATATTTTATGTTGAATTTTTACAGACACAAAGCTTGAATTAAAAATTTGAACAATAGAAAACAACATATATATACACCATAAAAATAACCACAACACAGAAAGTGATGAAGGATTTCACCCCTCCTAGGCTATGTCTCCTGGTCCAGCTTCCAATGGCTTGGCCCTATATAATTATTCTCAAAAATGGTGGTTACATCAATTTACAATGCTTCAATGGCTTCAAAACCTATTCCATTAATGTCAGAACTATCAAAAATGCATGTCTAGTCTCTTTCTGCTCCCAAATTGGTGAAAAATTGAACAAGTTATGATTTTCCCTAGCTTTGATGCTAGTCGCTCTACAAATTCCCGAAAATTTGGAACCATCCTACATTTTCACCCTGAATTCTGCTAACGGAGTGCCAATTTGGTGAAATTTCGATAGAATTCACGGGGAAATTAAAATGCATAATGTGGCCTTAAAACTGAATTTCAAACTATATAATGGTGGCCAAATATATTGTTTTTTAAATAAAATATTCGGCCGGGCCACCTCCGTGCCCACGGTCCTTAATCCATAACCTCCACTACCATAACATTTAAATATTGTTTCGATTGCATAGTTTAACAAGACCCATGGTAGTCCGGTCGGTTAAGGCATTGCATTGTTTGCTGTGAGGTCTAGTGTTTGAATCTACCAGAGGTTAATTCATACTTAAACAAAAATTTTGGTGGCCCCTATGCTGCCATGTGGCAGCCTCCGGTTTGGCCACGTGGCAGCATGTGGTTGGCCACCATCCAACCAATGAAATCCTCCCACACCAACACTAGTAGAATTCAGCCAAGTGGAAAGTCCTGATTGGTCCAACAAGCCCATTCAACCATGCCTAGTCAGCATGCCCAGTCAGCTATATGGACTGCTAATTGGGCAACCTGCACAATTTTTGCCAAAATTTTCCTTGTTTAGGAAAATGAATAGAACTCGTTTCCAGGAGCATACTATGTTGTTTTTCCATGAAACAAGTTGAGCCAAATTCAAAATAATGAGATATAAGCAAGAGAAAATGTTTCAAGCCATTCCGACAACATTCATTTTTGAGCATATTTTTGAGCACCTAATCACTCCTCCCCACTGAAAGCTTTTGGACCCAAAAATATCACTTTCAGTTTTTCAGTAGATGAGTGTACAATTCCATCACCTTTACAATCTCGATCCATTTGGATTTGCTTGGATTTGTTCCTTTGAGCCCCACACGAAGGTACTCCACATTCCCTCGTTTTGAAGTCCTTGTTCTTTTGTCAAGAATGGTGTTTTGTTGTAGTTCTTCAAGGTATTCAGGAGATAAATCCTCAATAGAAAGATTCTGAAAATTCTCTCCTCGATATTCAATCAAAGGAGGCTTATACAACCTTAAGTTCTCAACATTAACAACAACATAAATTTGCATATATGAAGGAAAATCCAATCTGAAGGCATTATCACTAATCTTTTCTAAAATTCTGAATGGATCATATCGAATTGATTTCAGTTTTTTAACTTCTCCTTGAAGTATTTATTTTCTAATGTGAAGCCAAAATTCATCACCGACTTGGAAATTTTGATCTACATGATGCTTATCATGCCTTGTTTTGTAATTGACTTGGATCTTTTTCAACTATTTTTTGAACTTCTTGATGTACCAATTTGATTTGTTCAATGAACCTTTTAGCTTTGTCTATGTCACTATGACCATCAATAGAAACATCATTTCCAAAAATGAAATCCAAAGGAGACTTGGGAAAGTATACCAAACATGAATCAAATGGTGATGTTACACCAATTTTTGGTCATCTAACCTGTTACTATTAGATAGACCAAAGTACACCATGTAGGACCAGTTTTACCCTAGTAAAATTGCTTTCACTATGAAAAATAACTTAGTAATCCATAATTTATTAAGATGTTTATGGTTTAAAGAGGAAAATCCATGAGGAATAATTGAATAAATCCTTATTTGTTTGATTTTCCTCAAGGAATAATAATTAAACCATATTTTAATTAATATTCCTGGTCATATTTAACCCAAAATAGGAAAATTAATTAGATAAATCATTATTTATCTTATTATTTTCTAGGAATAATGATTTAAAACATTATTTAAATAATATTCCTTGTTAAATTTGACTAAATAATTTATAAATAATTAAATAAATCACTATTTATTTAATTATTACTCAACCACAATCTTAAAATAATAAATAAATAATTTATTTATTTATTATTTACAAATAAAGGGATTTGACCAAATTCAAATTCCTTTTCCCTCCAACAAAAATAATAAAATATTCCATAAAAGTTGGATCTAGATTTGGTTAATAATATTTTAATTATATACCAATATCTAGACTAAATCAATATTTTTTTATAAATAGAAAGGTTTTTCCATTCACTCACTACCTTTTGTTTCCTAAAGATCACTCTAGATCTATACTTTTGGTCTGACTTTGATCCTCCATCATTGTCATATTTTTTCCTTCTTTTTTCTTGTGAGCTCCCTTTGAGTTCCATTTTTGTATGGGTTTTCTACACCATCAATAGAGAGAGATCTTAGATCTGAAGCACTGAGGACATACAAGAACCCATCCCATTGAGGGGGACTAGTAGCATCTTTCTATGTTCCCTTCCGAGGTGTCATAATACAAAAATTCTTCAAAAATTATTGTCTTGTTCATTGGATGCATGGTGAGACTCTTACTTATTATCTGTTGTTTAATGCCTTTAATTGCATAGATCTGGATTTCTATAGCATTTATTTTGATCAGTAACTATAGATGTAATGAAATTGACAACAATATTTGATGTTAGGGTTGTTTGTTATGCAGAGATAAAGTGAGTTTTTTTCATACGCTTGCGATTAAAATTTATACGAACAACTAGCGACTCCACAAGGGTTTATGATTACGACTGCTGTCATTTTTCAGATCCCTGCATGACCAGCTGCTTCAACCCATAGGGTTTTTCTTCATATTCTTAATTTTCACTTCTTTATGTTTTTTTAACCTTTAAAACCCTAAAACAGTCAAAAAATTTACTTTTGTGTGTTTCTGGGCCTATGGCGCAAGTGACAGGTATTACCGCAACTGAGACGATACTTTTTTCTGAAATCTGCTATCGAAACAACCAGAAGTTCAGGTCGCACTTTTTGGGCCAAAACCTGTGGTCTCAACCTTCAGGATGCAGAAAACAACCTAAAAACTGCGACCTCTGCTGAAAACAGGTCAGAACCTACGACCTGTACTTTTTGCGGGAACTTTTTTGTGGTTTTTTTGGGTTTGTCTAGGCTACTGTTCAGGGTTGTTTGAGCTCCCTCTCCACCCATCTTGGACCTGTACTTGCTTCATTTTACTCGTCGAAGTAGGTACCAAGCCCCCTAGGGCTTCAGTACGCTTCCACCTTTTTAGGAGGAGTTTAGCTGAAGCAAGTATTTTGAGATTTTAGTGTGTTCAACCATTTTTCAGATCTGAACCTATACTTTCAAATCCATTTCATAGCGGTTATTCATCCATCCAAAACACCTCTTTTCAATTTTTTTTGGTTCTCCTTTAGTGTCCCCTCTGTTTCCCTTCAGGTTGTAGCCTTTCGCCACCTTTTTTGCAGCAATTTTCCCTCTGGGTTTGTTGTTTTCTGCACCTATTTCCAGTAGATCTAACCTTTAGATCCCTTTCCCTCCTGAATTTAGATCCATTGGCCATTTTGTGTGTTTTGACTAGATTTCACCCACCCATAGACTAGTTGTTGGGAATCCCTCCTCCTTGGGTTTAATTTGATGCATATTTAGCTGTTTATTTTATGTCGTATTCAGTTCTTTACTGTTATATTCAGATTTATTTACAGTTATACATCATATTTTTTATTTTTTCACTACACACATCTAGGATTAATTAAAATTAACACACTTATCACATACAAACACACCCTAAGTGAAGAGTGCTTGGTTTACACAGCCAGGCCAAGACTAAAACAATGTAATCAATTGATCCTGCACCAACCTGCCTTGTTTCGACATTGTAATAATTTGGTCCTGCACCTCCCTGCCCTTCTTGGTCTCTCTTCCTTCTATTATATGTTTCTGTTTTCCATCATTGCGCCCCCAAGGTGTTTATCTCGAAGACTCCTAGGCCTTCATCCTCAGTTTCTGTTAGGAAGAATTATTGCACCGCGTAGGGTGAGAGTTAGTCCTCCACCAAGTCCCCATTCCGACTCTGCTTCTGGTTCATCAGGTTCCCCTTCTGGTCTATCCCTGGCTCTCCTCTTGTCACCTTCACCATGTCTAGTTCAGGACCTAACGTTGGTGGCAGTCCCAACCCTAATGTTGGGAATGCTACTAGGGGGACCACAACATGAACTATTCTGGATGCTCCCTTACTCCCTTATATGGTGGGTCTTAGTCTTCTTGATTTTAGCCAGTTGATCAATGATCACATACACCATGATCCTGGTTGGCATACTATGCCAACCAAACTCCCTTCAGACATCCCCAAGTTTGAAGGTCTTTCTGGAGAGGATCATACCACCATTTTCGTTCTTTCCACATGTGGTGTTTGTCTAACTCCATCACCAATGAATCTGTCCGTCTTCGATTGTTCCAGCATACGCTTACTAGAGAAGCTTCCAAGTGGTATGTTGACTAGGCCTCCGCCTCTCATACTACTTTTGTGACTCTTTCCTGGGATTTTCTGTTTTATTTCCAGCTTCCCCTTCATTATGACACTGGTACTAAACTCTTGACCTCTTGCTGTCAATTGTCTGTGACCTACCTATCTAATAATGTCCAAGAATGGCGGAGAAGAAAGATCCTATGTCGAGCCCTACTTTCAAAGACCATGTCTACATGGATTGGTTTCTTAGATCCCTTTTTCCTGCTATTGGTAAAGAAGTTGCATCTCACTTTCCTCAGACCAAGGAAGATGCTCTCTAGATTGCTTTAAAATATGACTTGATCTACGCACAGTCTGGTTATGTTTATACCGTCTTACCTAATCTCCCTAGACCCAGTGGTGCCAACGCACCGAGGGCATCCCATGCCGCCAACAGTATCTTGGATCCCTTTCACATCCGTATACTCATCCTCCCATGGGTTATGGTTTCCCTCAGGGAGGGGCCAGCTCCTCCAGCACTTTTCCCCCTCCCGGTAGCATGTATCCAGGATACGGCATGCATCCTTTTTCCAAAACTGTTTACCCCAATGTTTCCCAACTTCTATATATCTGTATCTAAATCCTGGTGCTCTAGCTCCTCCAACATTAGCACCTTAGCCTCCCTTTCCTTCTCAAACTCTGCAACATCAGCCACCATCCCCTTAGGGGCAAGTGTATGCACAGCATGGTACAACTAATCCTCCTCCTTCCAAAAAGAAGAGGAAAGGAAACCAAAACCAATCTTCCCAAGGTAATCCAGGAAATAATTCCCAAGGAAATTCACTTAACACTACCAACCAGTTCTAGGGCACTCAGCCCAAGCAGGACAAGCCTGTTCACATGAATAAGCCTTATTCATGTTGTGGTGTCTATGGTCACTATACCCATGATTGTCCTCTTTTACATTAGATGCAACAGATGTGGAAAGCTCAAGTAACATCTCGAGGATAGCAAGCCTCCCCTTCAGTTCCTCCCAATGCTGCCCCTATCCAACCGACTCTGTTTACCAATCCTTTCCCTCATCAAGGATATGTGGCTGCCCAACCCCCTAAAAGTAAGGCAACCATTCAACCTCCTCCATCTGATACCTCTGATTACCAGATCCTCATGATGAACTCTCATCAACCCAATATCACTGACCTCAACCTTCAGAATTGGTCCCGTTAGTACAACAAGCTCCCCGCTACGTCTACCACCGAGACACTGTCTTCAGGTCCCACAGAGCCTCTTTCGACACCCAGTGGTCCTTTACATATCCCTCAGCCTAAGGAAGATGTTCATCCCAAGATCCTTAAGGGACCATGACACCAAAACACTGCTTCTAGTAAAGTTGCCCACTCTTATAGCATAGTAGATGACTTGGCGCAATCCCCTGCCGTCATGTCAACGCTGGAAGTCCTCTAGTTGTGCCCTTCACAAGGAAAATATCTACTAACTTCCATGGGTGTTGTGGATCCTTTAGATGATCGTTTGATTGTCTTCGATGTTGACCAATCTGAACATCCTCCCCTTCTTGCATCCGTCACCTTCCAAATACCTGTCAAGATCCGAAATGCCAATGTCTCCCATTGTATCATTGACAAGGGGGCATCCACCTGCGTGATGTCCGCTTTTTTTTGGAAGCAGCTTGGTTCACTCGAGTTGGCCCTTCCACTATCACCCTCCATGTGTGGGATGGCCACTCTTCTGAGCCCCTTAGCATGTTTCGCAATTGTCCTATTACTCTTGTGGGAAAGATTGTTTGTGTTGACATTGAAGTCATTGATTCCCCCTTATACTACAACATTCTATTGGGTCGTAGCTACACTTATGCGATGTATGTTTTCCCATCTATGGTTCACCATAAGATGTTATTTCCTCATAATGGAAATGTCTTCACCAACGATTATTTGACATATTACAAACCGAAGCCTCAAACCTCCCCTAAGTCCATTATCTCTTCGGTGGCCAATAAAAAAATAGTCGAACCTTTGACCAGTGTCTCACCCAGAGTCTATAAATATTCCTTTTTGATCGGTTCATTCCCTATTCTTCATCCTCCTATCTCTGACCCTAGCTCATCGAATGTTTGCATGATGCAATCATCTCGGTTCGCCCTTAAACGACTCACTTCGGCTAGTCAGTAGCCACGCCCTCCGCAACCTACTCCTAACACCTCGACTTAGCCTCCTCGACCCCCTCCTGAAGGCCCCTCATCTGCAGCTAGTGTCCCTGATCCTATCTACCCTCTTGGAATGGTTCCTCCTAGCCTTAACTCCTCAGAACTGTCCCGCCCAACCATTACCCCTCCAGTCAGATACCATTTCTTGCTCCCCCTTCTGGAGTAGTTTCGTTACCTGTTATTGCTACCTTATCTCTCCCTAACATGACCCTGGGGATCCCAGTCTGGTACATTGATCCCCTAGCCACTATCCTATCTAGTCAACTCAAACCTTACACCGCTTTGTCCCCAGTCTAGCCAATCACCATGACCCCTCCCTTTGCTTTTGTGCCTCAGACACCTCAGTAGAACCCTTCTCTTGTTGTGAAAGCCTCGGGTGACTGGGGAAAAGCCCGTAAGAATGCACCTAAGGACAAGGCTGCCCAGACAAACCCTGCTCCTCCTCAACCTCCAAAGTGTACCCCCCATTTACTTTGTGTGATGTTGTCAGTCATGCCACTCATAATTTTCTTGAGTTACCTCACCTCAAGCCCATGGTTAATGTCACGTTCCCTGAGTCTACGGTCCCTGAAGCCCTTGTTACTTTATCGACCACAACCAAGAACCCTAATATTGTTCACAGCAACCACCCCTGTGCTTTGTGTGATCTCCATGGCCATTATACCCACATCTGTCCCCACCTTAAGCACTATCACACCTCTTTGGAAGTAGTTTAAGAATAGGAAACTGAACAGACCGAGTCTGCCTCTCCCATTATTGCGTAGTATGCTTTGATCAAACCTAAGGATATACCTACTCCCATTTACATTCCCCCTCCTAATGTCATGATGACGGAGCCTTCGGCCACCATCCTCTACCTGTCATCATCCATCAGATCCACGGTGGAAGACCCTCTTGGTACTTCGCCTTATGTTTCGCCTGACCTCCCTTTAGCGATCACCTTGGGCTCAACATCGTGGATCCCACATCTACTTGTTTTTTTTTCACCCCCTGAGATGATGCGCATGTGAACCTTTCTTCTCATGATGATGAGTCAGGTAGCTTTGTCGTGTCATGTGGTCTCTCTTCCTCCAGTCACCCCATCTTCTACTATGATGACGACATCATGGAAGCAAATTCCACCCCTGACTTCATCTTTACCACCCATAAGTGGGATGGCACCATCCGTGTCTATGGTGACTTTCGAGACCTAAACACAAACTACTCCCACGACCATTACCCCACACCTTCCCGTTTTTTGTGTACGGGTGGTAGAAGTCCTACCCATATCACTCCCTCTCGTAGTGCTTGTTTGATTTATACCTTGTGTTCGGGTTGGCAACATTTGATCCAGGTGGATATCGGTGGCCACCCACCTATTCCATTTGGACCTGCACCATCAACTCTTTTAGTTCTCCACTTCCCGCAGCTTACTAGTTTTAGCAGGTTTTCGGGTCTTGCATGCCCAGGGCCATTTTGGGGCATTAATGATCCAGGTGGATATCGATGGCCACCCACCTATTCCATTTGAACACCCACCATTATTTCTTTCAGTTTTGAAGTTGCAACACAAATTATTATATTTAGTAGTTTTTCGGGTCCTGAACTTCGGGAGCCATTTTGAGGCCCTAAACGACATTTTTTAGGAAAAATGGGAGAAACATGGGTCCATTGATTAATTTTTCTCACACCAAAACTTGTATTCCTCAGATAGATCTTTCTAATGAGCTATTGAGCATGTCAAACAGAGATTGGATGCCAAAGTTACGTCCCCGGGAAGTTGAAACACCAATTTACCCAAACGGGGCCCACAGTTTTGGTGCTTCATCTCCTAGGGTTAGATTTTGGAAGTTTCAAGTTTTACATTGTTTCTAAATAGTAAATATGCCTTTGAGCCTCATTGTAACATAGCTGAGGGGTGGGTATCCGTCACATCTCTTCTCATGGATTTGCTGCCAATAACATGGAAAATTTTAGGGGCTAATATTCGTAGGTGGGCTAATTTTCCATGACTTTTCCAAAAAAAATATTCGCCAATTTCCATTTTTTATAAAATTCATTTGCCCAAATTTTATAATATAAAATTATTTTTTCTTAAAAATCGCCAACATTATATAATGAGTATATTTAAAATCACTATAAATTTGAAAAAAATTACAAATACATCAATAAGAATTTTATAGTTGGCATATTAGGGACAAATGAGATTCGCTAATGTTTTAAAATTCAAGATTATTTTCCATCCTTAAAATTTTCCCTGTCCAATACCCTAGCTCATCTATTTTCATTATGTCTGTAATAGGCCTTTGAGCCTCAATATAACACAGTTCAGAGTCCTGCATAGGACACATCTCTTCTCAGAGATACACTACCAGTGCCCTAGCTTGTTTCCATTATGTTTGTAAGCCTATTTCAGTCATTCTTTTAGTAATAAAATGAAGCATTATTTCCGCTGCATCTATGGGCTTATGGTTATATGTGTATTCTATTGCGTTCCTCCATAAATCTGGATCAATGGTATCAGAGCAGTCTGCTCTTTCTCTGTTTTTCTTTGCATGTCCCCAAAACAGTTAGGGTATAACAAGTCTGAGCTCGATCTGGTTGACCTGTCGCAAGATTAGCCTCGCAAACCCCAAAGACCCCCCATGGCGGAAGGAAAGAAAGACAAGGGAGCAGCAGATCCTATCAAAATCTTGCTCGAGGAGGCCCTCGAGAAACAGAGGAACGCGATGCTGGATAAATTTTCCCAAATCCTTCTATGGCTGCCCACCGGCAGCACATCTACATCCAGCACGTCCGCCAACAAGTCCACGACATCTTGGACAAATCCAATACCAAGTTCAACAGAATTTTGCCCCCCCATGGAAGAACTTAATGCAATGGGAACCATTTCTTCCTAAGGAGGGAGGAATGATCCAGGTGGATATCGGTGGCCACCCACATATGACATTTGGACCCGCACCGTCAACTCTGTTAGTTCTCCACTTCCAACAACTTACTATTTTTAGCAGGTTTTCAAGTCCTGCACGCCTGAAGCCATTTTGGGGCATTAATGATTCAGGTGGATATCGGTGACCACCCACCTATTCCATTTAAACCCCCACCAACAGTTCTTTCAGTTTTCAAGTTGCAACATAACTTACTATATTTAGCATTTTTTCGGGTCCTGAACTTTTGGAGCCATTTTGAGGCCCTAAACGACGTTTTTGGGAAACCAGGAGCAACAAGGTGTTACACTATTTTTTGGTCATCTGAACTATTGTTATTAGATGGACCCAAGTACACCATGTAAGACCAATTTTACCCTAAGTAAAATTGCATTCACTATGAAAAATAACTTAGTAAACCACCTTTATTAAGTTGTTTATGGTCTAAATAGGAAACCCCATGAGGAAATATTAAATAAATCTACATTTGTTTGATTTTCCTCAAGGAATAATTAGTTATACAACAGTTTAATTAATATTCCTGGTTATATTTAACCCAAAATAGGGAAATTAATTAGATAAATCATTATTTATCTTATTATTTCCTAAGAATAATTATTTAAACATTATTTAAATAATATTCTTTGTTGAATATGACTAAATCACCCTTAAATAATTAAATAAATCATTATTTATTTGATTATTACTCAACCACATCCTTAAAATGATAAATAAATCATTTATTTATTTATTATTTACAAATAAAGGGATTTGACCCAAGTCAAATTCCTTTTCCCTCCAACAAATATAATAAAATATTCCATAAAAGTTGGATCTTTATTTGGTTAATAATATTTTAACTATGCACCAATATCTAGACTAACTCAATATTTTGTTATAAATAGAAGGGTTTTCCCATTTATTTACCACCTTTTGTTGCCTAAAGATCACTCTGGCTCTATACTTTTGATCTAACTTTGATCCACCATCACAGTCATATTTTGCTACCATTTTTGTCTAGGTTTTCTACACCATCAAGAGAGAGGAATTTTAGATCTGAAGTGCTGAGGACTTACAAGAACCCATCCCATTGAGGATAACTGGTAACACCCTTCTGTGTTTTCCTCCCAGGTGCCATTAATGCAAAATTCATTCAACATATTCTTGTCTTGTCTATTGGATGCATGGAGTAAATCTTGTTTTATCTACTGCTTAATGTCTTTTGATGCTTAGATCTAGATTTTTGCAGCATCTATCTTGATCAACTAAAAGTAGATCTAAAGATATTAGCAGCCATCTCCTCGGATCAGGCAAAGGGACTCCTTATTGCCCTTTGACTTGATTGTTTCTGAGCTCCAGCTCCTTTCAGCATGATTGAGATCCGTATACTTGATGGTTCAGTGATGCAGCAGCTGATATCGGTGATTCCCGGGTGTGTGTGAGATGTCTTAGCCCTCATGAGGGGGTGGCCCTATAAGTAGCCCCCCACATACCCGGATGACCTCTTCATTACAGCCTTTGATGCAGCTCCATACATTTGATGATGTCAGCCTTAGCCGCTTGTAGCGCCTTTTTGTTTGCATGTATCAGTCAGATTTTTAGAGCCCTTTCTTGTTTCCAGGGGCATCTAGGTTGTATTTATTTCTCATGTACTCAGATATTATTGTACAAGTCTTGGCTGTTATCCCAGGCACAGTATGTATGTGGGATTCATTATCTTGTTGTTTATATGGCTCATGTTTATGCCATCATATACTATATTGTCCAGTCCATTATTTAATGGACGCCTTATTCTTTGTACTTTGTCTTGGCGCGCATAGGTATGCCTTCCCCGTCGCCTATAGCACATGTACTCATTCATAAAAGAGACTTGTCACACCTGTAAGTCTCGCCTCCTCAGGTTTTAGTCCTTTCAGCACTTTGGTCTACCTTATACTTCTCTCTCTTTGACTTCCCCTTCGGTGTCTAGTGATTGAGTTCTTACATCGTACTTCGGTCATACGATTAGCTCCTAATGCTCGCATGTTGTGGGGCAATCTATTACACCACTTTTTGGTCATCAAAACTATTGTTATTAGATGGACCCAAGTAAACCATGTAAGACCAATTTTACCCTAAGTAAAATTGCATTCACTATGAAAAACAACTTAGTAAACCACCTTTATTAAGTTGTTTATAGTATAAACAGGAAACCCCATGAGGAAATATTAAATAAATCTACATTTGTTTGATTTTCCTCAAGGAATAATTAGTTAAAAAACAGTTTAATTAATATTCCTGGTTATATTTAACCCAAAACAGGGAAATTAATTAGAGAAATCATTATTTATCTTATTATTTCCTAAGAATAATTATTTAAACCTTATTTAAAATATTCTTTGTTGAATATGACTAAATCACCCTTAAATAATTAAATAAATCATTATTTATTTGATTATTACTCAACCACATCCTTAAAATGATAAATAAATCATTTATTTATTTATTATTTACAAATAAAGGGATTTGACCCAAGTCAAATTCTTTTTCCTTCCAACAAATATAATAAAATATTCCATAAAATTTGGATCTTGATTTGGTTAATAATATTTTAATTATGCACCAATATCTAGACTAAATATTTTGTTATAAATAGAAGGATTTCCCCGTTCATTTACCACCTTTTGTTGCCTAAATATCACTCTGGATCTATACTTTTGGTTTGACTTTGATCCACCATCATAGTCATATTTTGCTACCATTTTTGTCTGGGTTTTCTACACAATCAAGAGAGAGAAATTTTAGATCTGAAGTGCTGAGAACTTACAAGAACCCATCCCATTGAGGAGAACTGGTAACACCCTTCTGTGTTTTCCTCCCAGGTGCCATTAATACAAAATTCATTCAACATATTCTTGTATTGTTTATTGAATGCATGGAGTAAATCTTGTTTCATCTACTGCTTAATGTCTTTTGATTCATAGATCTAGATTTTTGTAGCATTTATCTTGATCAACTAACTGCAGACCTGAAGATATTAGCATCCATCTTTGCTGTTAGGGTTGTTTGTTATGCACAGCTAAAGTGGTCCTTTTTCGTACACTTGGAATTAAGATTCATACTAAATATGGGGCCATGGAACGATTTTACTCACACTAAAAGTTGTAGTCCTCGGACATATATTTCTAACAAGTTATTGAGCGTGTCAAATGGAGATCAGATGCCAAAGTTACATCCCTGGGAATTTGAAACACCAATTTACCCAAACGAGGCCCACAATTTTCACGCTTCATCTCCTAGGGTTAGAGTTTTGGACGATTCAGGTTTTACATTGTTTCTAAACAATAAATAGGCCTTCGAGCCTCATTGTAACACAGTTGAGGGGCAGGTATCAATCACATCTCTTCTCAGGGATACATTGCTAGTACCCTAGCTCATCTTTTTTCATTATGTTTGTAATAGGCTTTTGAGCCTCAATGTAACACAGTTTAGAGGCCTGCGTATGCCACATCTCTTCTTAGAGATATGCTACCAGTGCCCTAGCTTGTTTCCATTATGTTTGTAGGCCTATTTCAGTCATTCTTTTATTAATAAAATGAAGCATTATTTCCACTGCATCTTTGTGTTTATGGTTATATGTGTATTCTGTTGCATTCCTACATAAATCCAAATAAGTGGTATTAGAGCGGTCTACTCTTTCTCTGTTTTTCTTTGCATGTCCCCAATGCAGTTAGGGTATAAGGAGTTCAGGCTCAATCTGGTTGACCCGTCGCAATATCAGCCTCGCAAACCCCAAAGACCCCCCATGGAAGAAGGAAAGAAAGACGAGAGAGCAGAAGATCCTATCAAAATATTTCTCGAGGATGCCCTCGAGAAACAGAGGAACACGATGCTGGATAAATTTACCTAAATCCTTCAACGGCTACCCATCGAAAACACATCTACATCCAGCACTTTCGCCAACAGGTCCGCAACATGCTGGACAAATCCAATATCAAGTTCAGCAAAATCCCCCCCCTCCGCCCCCACCCCCCCCCCCCATAGAAGAACTTAACGCAATGGGAATCATTGCTTCCTAGGGAGGGAGGAATGATCCAGGTGGATATCGGTGGCCACCCACCTATTCCATTTAGACCCACACCATAAACTCTTTTAGTTCCCCACTTCTAGCAACTTACTATTTTTAGCAGTTTTTCAGGTCCTGCATTCCCAGAGTCGTTTTGGGGCATTAATGATCTAGGTGGATATTGGTGGCCACCCACCTATTCCATTTGAACCCCCACCATCAGTTCTTTCATTTTTCAAGTTGCAACACAACTTCCTATATTTAGCAGTTTTTTGGGTCCTGAACTTCCGGAGCTGTTTTAAGGCCGTAAATGATGTTTTTTGGGAAAACCGGAAGCAACATGGGTTCATGGACTAATGTTGGTCACACCAAAAGTTGTATTCCTCAAAGAGATCTTTCTAACGAGCTATTGAGTGTGTCAAATGGATATCAGATGCCAAAGTTACCTCCTCGGGAAGTTGAAACACCAATTTACCGAAACGAAGCCCACAGTTTTGCAACTTCATCTCATAGGTTTAGGTTTTTGGACGTTTCGGGTTTTAAATTGTTTCTCAACAATAAATAGGCCTTCGAGCCTCATTGTAACATAGTTGAGGGGCAGGTATTCGTCACATCTCTTCTCATGGATACGCTGCCAGTACCCTAGCTGATCTATTTTCATTATGTCTGTAATTGGCCTTCGAGCTTCAATGAAACACAGTTCAGAGGCCTGCGTACGCCACATCTCTTCTCAAAGATACACTACCAACGCCCTATCTTGTTTCCATTATGCTTGTAAGTCTATTTCAGTCATTCTTTTATTAATAAAATGAAGCATTATTTCCGCTGCATCTCTGTGCTTATGGTTACATGTGTATTATGTTGCATTCCTGCATAAATCTGTATCATTGGTATAAAAGTAGTATGCTCTTTCTATGTTTTTATTTTCATATCCCCAACACAGTCAGGGTATAAGGAGTTCGGGCTCGATCTGTTTGAGCCATAGCAAGATCAGCCTTGCAAACCCCAACGACCGCCCATGGCGGAAGGAAAGAAAGACGAGGGAGCAAGAGATCCTATCAAAATATTACTCGAGGAGGCCTACGAGAAATAGAGGAACGCGATGCTGGATAATTTTTCCCAAATCCTTCAATGGCTGCCCACCAGCAACACATCTACATCCAGCACGTCTGCTAACAAGTCCATGACATCCTGGACAAATCCAATACCAAGTTCAGCAGAATCCCCCCCCCCCTATGGAGGAACTTAAAGCAATGGGAACCATTGCTTCCTAAGGAGGGAGGAATGATCCAGGTGGATATCAGTGGCCACCCACCTATTCCATTTGGACTCGCACCATCAACTCTTAGTTTTTGACTTCCAGTACCTTACTATTTTTAGTATGTTTTCGGGTCATGTATGCCCAAAGCCGTTTTGGGGCATTAATGATCCAGGTGGATATCAGTGGCCACCCAACTATTCCATTTGAACCCCCACCATTAGTTCTTTCAATTTTCAAGTTGAAACACAACTTACTATATTTAGCAGTTTTTCGGGTCCTGAACTTCTAGAGCCATTTTGAGGCCATAAGCGATGTTTTTTGGGAAAATGGGGAGCAACACAGGTCCATAGTCTAATTTTTCTCACACCAAAATTTGTAGTTGTTGATTAGCGGTTGTCATTGATGTCAACCCAAGCAGCACCAGGGGCTAACCCAATATTGCATGGGAATTTTTACCTACCACATTAATATATTCTGGGTCAATAATGCTTTTGATGGTTCCTACTTGTCGAGATGTTTCCATTGATATATGGCACGCCATGTAATTCTTCACGGTTTGAGAGATATTCATGTTTGAAGTTTGTACCCCTAGTTAGTGGGCTAAAACCCCATGGGGTTGGGGCATGGGTCATTGAAAAGTCATAATTAATATTTTTTAAGCTCCTAAAATCCCTTCCATGTTCACTTGTTGAAGCACCTCTCAACTTAAACATTTATATAAATTGTGATCTTCTTTTCCTCCTTAGGCAAGGGATTTCGCCATCTGAAACAGGTCATCTTAGAATTTTCACTCTAACGTTTTTTCTACGAAGGTTCAGAAGCTGAAATTTTTATGAGGAGAACTAGAAATCCTAAGGAAGCTACAATAAAAATTTCAGATCAAGGTGCGCAATATTTTTGGAGATATGATCTGTGGAAGTCAAGGTTTTTGCAGGCTCCTGAAATTCATCTCAAAGAAGTGACCTTGGTAAAATCGTCATAACTCTCTCTCTGAGTATCGGATTGGAATTTTGTAAAAAGTGGAAGATATTGTACAGTCTATAGTTTTCTCTCTATCAATTTTAGATCCAAATGAAGAAACAGTGACACGTGGCACACTGTACAAGTGAACTCTTATGAAACAATCCATAATTAGGGCATTGTGAGAGATTGGGTATAACTCTCTCTTGAAGAATCCGAATTGAGTCAGACCTATGAAATTGGAAATATGACTCAGAGGAATACTACAGGACCGAAAATTAGATATTGAGGATCTGAAATAACAGAGATACACCAGATTCAATATCAAGCTCCTAGAAGGCAAGAAAAAGCTAGATCATGTGTTGTCAAGGATTGCAAAGGACCAGACTTTCTACGGCAGAAAAGCAAAGAAAGGTGCAGTAGAGGGTAGCATGACAAGAGCAGCAACCAAGGTGCATAACATAAGCAAGTAGTTCATCAGATTAAGTATTCAAGTGGGCAGCACTGCATACAATCATTGTAAAGGTATCATTTTACTAAGTCATTGTAAATACATTATTGTAAAAATTGTACTAGTATCTATCTACCAAGGGTTGAAGAGAAAGTGTCGGGAGGTATAGGATCATCATTAGGTGGCTGTGTCAAAGTTGGGGTTCTGGTCTAGTATATCTTCTTCTTCTACATCATTCTATATCATTGTAAAAGTGGACCATTTTCCCTGGTACGGGAGTCCATTCTTCTTTTATTATTCTATAGGGTGGTAGGGTGGTGCTAGGGTGAGTTGTAGCTCATTGGGTGTTGGGGCATCTATTCAGTTGACTACTGAAGAATCTCGGGTGTTGGAGCATCCATCCAGTGGGAGCTGGAGAAGAATGATTTTCTAGATTCTAGGAAGTTGGAGCTTTATTTTCAATTGGAGTTGAATATTAAAGAATTATTAGAAAAGCATTAGGTGGTTTTTGTCCCAGAGTGGGTTTCCACCTTAAAAATTGTGTGCATTTTTGTTCCTCTTGTTTGTTGCTATCATTGTACAAACACTGATAATAATTGAAGATTAACTAATGCTCTAATTGAAAGAAATATTGATTCACCCCCCCTCTCAGTATTTCCAACAATTGGTATCAGAGCTTGGTTCCTTCAATAGCAGTTTAACAGCTGGAAGGAGGTCATGGAGCATACCAAGAATAGTGTACCTCTATTCAATGAAAATAATTATGCACTTTGGAAAGGAAGAATGGAGGTCTATCTCTTGGCGCAAGGTTACGAAGTATGGGACACTGTTCAAAATGGATTTACATCAATCGCGGATGAACAAGGTAAGAAGAATTTGGTAAATGATGCAAAAGCAAAGAATATTATTATTAGTGGACTTATTGAATCTACTTATCATAAGGTGTTGGGTTGTAAAACTGCCAAAAATGTATGGGACAAGCTTGAGAATATATATGCAGGTGACTCAAATGTCAAAGAAGCAAAGCTTCAAATATATAGAGCAAAATTTGAGCAACTCAGAATGAAAGAAGATTGCAACATTGTTGCATACTTCCAATACATTGATGAAATAACCAATACTCTGGAAGGATTGGGAGAGCCAGTTGATGAGAAGACTATTATACGGAAGATTCTTAGAACGTTACTAGGGAGATTCAACCCAAAGGTATCGGTCTTAGAATACAATGCAAATCTGGACAAACTCAACAAGGAATAATTACATGGAGTTCTCATAGCATATGAAATGAGACTTGATGAAGAAAAGGGTACTTCAAATCTAGAAACTACGTTCGTTGCATCTAAGCAAACCAATAAGGACAAACAACCTTCAATTGAAATGACATGCACCTGCAAGTGTGAAGAAAAGGGAGATGATGGAGAAGGTCTTTCAAATGAAGAATATGCTTACTTTACGAGAAAACTAAAACCTGGTAAGGGAAAATTCAAAGGTAAACTTCCATTGATATGTTTCGGTTGTGGTGAGTTTGGGCATTTCGTAGCAAAATGTCTGAACAAAAGTGATGGCAACTCAAAAGGAAAGAAAGGCTTTAAGAAATTCAACAAGCAAGGCAAAAATAAAGGATCCAAAAGGAACTTTCTCTCTAAAGAAGATAGCTCATCATCCGATGAAAAACGTGACAGCAAAGAAGAAGCCAATGAGAAAGTATTGTTTATGGCCAAGCACAATAAACAAGAAGTATCAAACAATGAAGAAGAAGGGTTGACCATAGAAGAATTTTATGAGGAGGCAATCAAGCTTATAAAAGAGCTCAATGCTGAGAAGATCCATTCCAACACTCTTGAAGAACAAGTTCAAGGTTTTAAAATTGAGGTTGAAGAACACAAATGTATTGAAGAGTCACTTCAAAAGAAGTTGGAAGAAAGAAACCAAGAAAGGGAAGCATTAGAAGCCCAAGTATTCTCACTGTGTAAGGAAGTGAAGAAGGGAAAAACTGTCCAAAACTATGCCAACAGCTCAAGGGCATTGGAAGAACTCATCAACAATCAACGATCTTACAATAAAAAAACTGGCCTCGGTTACAAAGAAGAAGAAGCAGGACCTTCTACAACAAAATACAATGAACCTATGATATCTAACATACATGTAGACTTCATTGGACAAGATTCACAAGCACATCCTTGGAAGAAGATTCCTCGATGAATATTTTCATCCAGGTACCAACATATTTTTCATGGCTATTGTTATTCATGTGGAAAATTTGGTCACAAAGTTGTAGAATGTCGCACGTACCCTATGACCCAATACAATTCCAAGAGATTCTTCAAATATGAACCTCCCAGGGCTCAACAAAACATCAATAGATTTGAAAATTTAAGAAATAATATGGAATGTTACAAATGTCAGAACTTTGGAAACATAGCCAGAGACTGTAGACTTGAAAATCCTCCAGAAGAATATTCGAAGCCACAGAATGAACAAACATGGAAGAAGAAGAATATTGATAATTGTGCTCTTGCTCTCAAGGCTCAAAAAAAGAAAGATGTGTGGTATGTTCACAGCGGTTTCTCAACGCATATGACTGGAGATAGAAGGAAATTTTTATCTCTGAAAGAGAAGAAGGATGGAACCATATCCTTTGGAAATGATGGATCTTCAAATGTTATAGGATCAGGTACCGTCACTCTCAGAATCAAAGATGTTATAGCCAAGAATGTTCTATTGGTCGAAAACATGAATCACAATCTGCTCAGTGTTGGACAAATGTGTGATCAAGGACACACAATGCTATTCAACTCCACAAAATGTGAAATCAGGAAAGGCAGGTATGGTAAAATTGTGGCTACAACAAGTCGAGCTCCAAATGACATATATGTTATGGATGAAGCAACTAAAGCATGTCTACTAGCTAAAGAAGATGAAAGCTGGTTATGGCACAAACGAATGGATCACATAAAATTTGACAATCTTGTCAGGATAAGCAAAAAGGAAGCAGTACGAGAAATGCCGAAAATCTCAAAACCTTCCAACACACTATGTGAGGCACGTCAGCATGGCAAGTAGACAAAAGTCAAATTTAAAACAAAAGAACACTTTGCATCACATCCATTGGAATCAATACATACTAATCTATGTGGTCCTGTGAGAACAAAATGCTTAGACGAAGAATTATATTTCATGTTAATGATAGATGACTATACCAGGATGACAGCCGTCAGTTTGCTAAAGAAAAAATCTGAAGCATTTTAGTTCTTTAAGACCTATAAGGAGTTGGTTGAAAATGAAACTGATTTTAAAATACAGTGTTTAAAATCAGATAATGGTGGAGAATTCACTTCCAAATTATTTTAGCAATACTGTGATGAAAATGGAATAAAAAGGAAATTTTCAACAGCATGAACACCTCAGAAAAATGGAGTTTTTGAAAGAAAGAACAGAACCATACAGGAAATGGGTAGAACAATGTTGAAGGACTCAAAATTGGATGAAAAATTATGGGTTCAAGCAATTGATACGACAGTCTTCATTATCAACTGAAGTCTTCTTAGAAATAATTGCAACAAGACTCCATATGAATTATGGAAAGGAAAACCAGCTAATGTAAAATATTTCAGAATCTTCGGAAGAAAATGTTATATCAAAAGAGAAGATCAAAATTTGGGTAAGTTTGAATCACGTGTTGATGAAGGTATCTTGTTAGTTACTCACGCAAAAGAAAGGCCTATAAATTCTATAATCTAAGATGAAAACAGATAGTGGAGAGCATAAATGTTACATTTGACGAAGATGGTGTTCTAGTGAGTAATGATGAGGATCTAGAATCTTTGAAACTTGAGACAGAGGCTGAAAAAGACACAGATAAAATTGTAGAACAAGAAGCAACTATCAACGAGGAAGAAGTAAACAATGATCATCAAGATATACTAGAACAACAACAACAAGCTCCTCCAAGAAGAACAAAAGAGTGGATTCAAAAGAACCATCCATCAAATCAAATCATTGGTGACATAAATGAAGGTCGACAACTTCGTTCATCACAACAAGCTCACGTTGATTTTCTAGCAACCTTTGAGCCTAGTAGTTTTGAGGAAGCCAACCAAAATGAACATTGGGTAGCAGCTATGAATGAAGAATTGGATCAAATTGAGAAGAATAACACCTAGGAATTAGTTCTACAACCAAAAGATAAAAATGTCATTGGGACTAAATGGGTGTTCAGAAACAAATTGAATGAAGATGGGCAGGTTACCAGAAACAAAGCAAGATTGGTTTGCAAAGGCTATGCACAAGTGGAAGGAATTTATTTCGACGAAACATTTGCACTGGTTGCCATAATGGAAGCCATCTGAATGTTTCTCGCCTATGCATGTTCAATAAAAATCAAAGTTTACCAAATGGATGTTAAGTCAGCATTTCTGAATGGAGAATTAGAAGAAGAATTTTACATCGAACAACTTTAAGGTTTTCTACTATCACAAAAAGAACCTGTGTCTGCAGGTTAAAGAAGGCTCTATATGGTCTCAAGCAGGCTCCCAGAGCATGGTATGCTCGTCTTGATGAATATCTACGTCAACAAGGGTTCAAGAAAGGTACTGTTGATAGCAATATTTATGTACAAATAGATAAAGATAAACAATCGTTGAGGTATATGTGGATGATATAATATTTGGTAGCAATGATGATCGACTAAGTAAGAAATTTTCTACAAAGATGCAAAGTGAGTTTGAGATGTCTTTACTTGGTGAGCTGACATACTTCTTAGGGTTTCAAATATCTCAGCAAGAGAAAGGAATATTTATATGTCAAGCCAAGTACATCAAGGAAATGATCAAGAAATTCAAAATGGAAGATTTCAAACCCGTCCTTACTCCAATGGTAGCAGGCTGCAAATTGAGCACAGACGACTCATCTAAGGATGTGGATCAGAAGTTGTATAGATCTATGATTGGTAATCTTCTATATGTAACAGCCTCTTGGCCAGATGTTATGCAAGCAGTTGGACAAGTAGCAAGATTCCAAGTAGCACCAAAAGAATCACATATTATTGTCATCAAAATAATTCTTCGATATCTAAAGGGCATAGAAGAATATGGCTTGTGGTATCCCAAGGGTAACAATCTCATTATTCAAGCCTTTACAGATGCAGATTGGGCAGGAAGCGTTGATGATCGTAAGAGTACTAGTGGAGTAGCATTCTATCTAGGTGGTTGTCGTGCATCATGGTTGAGAGAAAAGCAAACTTCAATCTCGTTATCTATAGCAGAAGCAGAATACATTGCAGCAACATCATGTTGTACTCAAGTCCTTTGGATGAAAAAAAAATTGCAAGATCTTCAAGTACAATTCAATGAGCCTATTCCCATATTCTATGACAACACTAGTGCCATCAGCATCTCCAAGAATCCTGTCATGCATTCAAAAACAAAACACATTCCGATAAAATATCATTTTGTTAGAGAACAAGTCGTTGAAAAGTATATCAAACTTGAGTATGTTTGTACAAAAGAAAATATTACTGATATCTTCACTAAACCTTTACCTCGTGAAGCATTTGAATATCTTCATCAAAAGCTTGGGATTATCCCAAGTTCTCATTAGATTACAGGTCTGCAGGACGGTTATGTGTCAGCAGGAGTGGAAGTGTGTACAGGTCTGCAGGATGGTTGTGTTTCAGGGGGAGTTAACCTTTTCCATTGATGTCAAAGGGAGAGAGAATGTTGAAGGAAGAGGTGTCATTATCACAGGGGGAGTACTTATGTTGCCATCAATGTCAAAGGGGGAGATTTTTGATTAGCGGTTGTCATTGATGTCAACCCAAGCAGCACCAGGGACTAACCCAATATTGCATGGGAATTTTGACCTACCAAATTAATATATTCTGGGTCAATAATGATTTTGATGGTTCCTACTTGTCGAGATGTTTCTGTTGATATATGGCACGCCATGTAATTCTTCACTATTTGAGAGATATTCATGTTTGAAGTTTGTACCCCCAGTTAGTGGGCTAAAATCCCATGGGGTTGGGGCATGGGTCATTGAAAAGTCATAATTAATACTTTTTAAGCTCCTAAAATCCTTTCCACGTTCACTTGTTGAATCCCCTCTCAACTTAAGCATTTATATAAATTGTGATCTTCTTTTCCTCCTTAGGCAAGGGATTTCACCATCTGAAACAGGTCATCTTGGAATTTTCGCTCTAACTTTTTTTCTATGAAGCTTTAGAAGCTGAATTTTTTATGAGGCGAAGCATAAATCCTGATGAAGCTGCAGGAAAAATTTTAGATCAAGGTGCGTAATATTTTTGGATATATGATTTGTGGAAGTCAGGGTTGTTGCAGACTCCTGAAATTCATCTCAAAGAAGTGACCTTGGTAAAATCATCATAACTCTCTCTCTGAGTATCGGATTGGAATTATGTAAAAAGTGGTAGATAATGCACAGTCTGTAGTTTTCGCTCTATCAATTTTAGAGCCAAATGAAGAAACAGTGACACGTGGCACGATGTACAAGTGTTCTCTTCTGAAACAGTCCATAATTAGGGCATTGTGAGAGATTGGGTATAACTATCTCTTGAGGAATCCAAATTGGGTCAGACCTATGGCATTGGAAATACGACTCAGAGGAATAATATAGGACCAAAAATCAGATATTGAGGATCTGAAATAATAGAGATACACCAGATTCAATATCAAGCTCCTAGAATGCAAGAAAAATCTAGATCATGTGTTGTCAAGGATTGCAAAGGACCAGAATTTCTACGACAGAAAAGAAAAGAAAGGTGCAGTAGAGGGTAGCATGAAAAGAGCAGCAAACAAGGTGTATAAAAACAACAAGAAGTTCATCATATGAAGTCTTCAAGTGGGCAGCACTACATACAATCATTTTAAAAGTATCATTGTACTAAGTCATTGTAAATACATTATTGTAAAATTTGTAATAGTATCTATCTGCCAAGGGTTGAAGAGGCAGTGTTGGGAGGTCTAGGATCATCATTAGGTGGTTGTGTCAAAGTTGGGTTTCTGGTCTAGTATATCTTCTTCTTCTACATCATTCTATATCATTGTAAAAGTGAACCATTTTCCCTGGTACAGGAGTCCATTCTTCTTTTATTCTTCTATACGTTGGTATGGTGGTGCTAGGGTGAGTTGTAGCTCATTGGGTGTTGGGGCATCCGTTCAGTTGACTACTGAAGAATCTCGGGCGTTGGAGCGTCCATCCAGTGGGAGCTGGAGAAGAATGATTTTCTAGATTCTACGAATTTGTAGCTTTATTTTCAATTGGAGTTGAATATTAAATAATTATTAGAAAATAATTAGGTGGTTTTTTTCCCGGAGTGGGTTTCCACCTTAAAAACTGTGTGCATTTTTGTTCCTCTTGTTTGCTGCTATCATTGTACAAACACTGATAATAATTGAAGATTATTATATGCTCTAATTTAAAGGAATACTGATTCAGCCCCCCATCTCAGTATTTCCAACAGTATTCCTTAGACATATCTTTCTAAAGAGCTATTGAGCGCGTCAAACGGAGATCGGATGCCAAAGTTACATCCCCAGGAAGTTGAAACACCAATTTACCCAAACAAGGCCCACAGTTTTAGCGCTTCATCTCCTAGGGTTAGGTTTTTGGATGTTTCGAGTTTTACATTGTTTCTCAACAATAAATAGGCCTTCAAGCCTCATTGTAACACAGTTGAGGGGCAGGTAGCCATCACATCTCTTCTCAGGGATACGCTGCCAGTACCCTTGCTCATCTACTTTCATTATGTCTGTAATAGGCCTTCGAGCCTCAATGTAACATAGTTCAGATGCCTGTGTATGCCACATCTCTTCTCAGAGATACACTAACAACGCCCTAACTTGTTTCCATTATGTTTGTAAGCCTATTTCAATCATTCTTTTATTAATAAAATAAAGCATTATTTCCGCTACATCTCTGTGCTTATAGTTATATGTGTATTCTGTTGCATTCCTGCATAAATGCGGATCAATGGTATCAGAGCAGTCTTATATTTCTCTGTTTTCTTTGCATGTCCCCAACGCAGTTAGGGTTTAAGTATTTCGGGCTCGATCTGGTTGACCCGTCGCAAGATTAGCCTCGCAAACCCTAATGACCCGCATGGTGGAAGGAAAGAAATACAAGGGAGCAGGATATCCTATCAAAATCTTGCTCGAGGAGGCCCATAAGAAATAGAGGAATGCGATGCTGGATAAATTTGCCCAAATCCTTCAATTGATACCCACTGACAGCGCATCTACATCCAGCACGTCCGCCAACAGGTCCGCGATATCCCGAACAAATCCAATACCAAGTTAAGCAGAATTTCCCCTCCTATGGAGGAACTTAACGTAATGGGAACCATTGCTTCCTAAGGAGGGAGGAATGATCTAGGTGGATATCAGTGGCCACCCACATATTCCATTTGGACCCGCACCATCAACTCTTTTAGTTCTCCACTTCCAGTAGCTTACTATTTTTAGTAGGTTTTCGGGTCCTGCACGCATGGAGCTGTTTTGGGGCATTAATGATCCAGGTGGATATCAGTGGCCACCCACCTATTCCATTTGGACCCGTACCATCAACTCTTTTAGTTCTTCACTTCCAGCAGCTTACTATTTTTAACAGGTTTTCGGGTCCTCCACGCCTGGAGCTATTTTGGGGCATTAATGATCCAGGTGGATATCGGTGGCCACCCACCTATTCCATTTGAACCCCCACCATCAGTTCTTTCAGTTTTCAAGTTGCAACACAACTTACTATATTTAGCAGTTTTTCAAGTCCTGAACTTCCAGAGCCGTTTTGAGGGCCTAAATGACGTTTTTTGGGAAAACTGGGAGCAACATGGTCCACCATGTTGACCATGTTGCTCACACCAAAAATTTTAGTCCTCAGAAAAATATTTCTAACGAGTTATTAAGCGCATCAAATGGAGATCGGATGCCAAATTTAGGTCTCCGGGAAGTTGAAATACCAATTTACCCAAACGGGGCCCACAGTTTTGGCGCTTCATATCCTAGGGTTAGGTTTTTGGACGTTTCGGGTTTTACATTGTTTCTCAACAATAAATAGGCCTTTGAGCCTCATTGTAACACAGTTGAGGGGCAGGTAGCCATCACATCTCTTCTCAAGGAAATGTTGCTAGTACCCTAGCTCATCTATTTTCATTATGTCTGTAGTAGCCCTTTGAGCCTCAATGTAACATAGTTCAAAGGCCTGTGTACGCCACATATCTTCTCAGATATACTCTACCAGTGCCCTAACTTGTTTCCATTATGTTTGTAAGCCTATTTCAGTCATTCTTTTTTTAATAAAATGAAGCATTATTTCCACTGCATCTCTATGCTGATGGTTATATGTGTATTCTGTTGCGTTCCTACATAATTCCAGATCAGTGGTATCAGAGCGGTCTGCTTTTTCTCTGTTTTTCTTTGCATGTCCCCAACACAGTCAGGGTATAAGGAGTTCGGGCTTGATCTGGTTGACCCATCGCAAGATCAACCTCGAAAACCCCAACGACCCCCCAAGGCGGAAGGAAAGAAAGATGCGGGAGCAGGAGATCCTATCAAAATCTTGCTCGAGGAGGCCCTCGAAAAACAGAGGAACGCGATGCTGGATAAATTTTCCAAATCCTTCTACGGCTGCCCACAACAGCACATCTACATCTAGCACGTCTGCCAACAGGTCCACGACATCTTGGAAAAATCCAATACCAAGTTCAACAGAATTTCCTCCCCCCATGGAGGAACATAATGCAATGGGAACCATTGCTTCATAAGGAGGGAGGAATGATCTAGGTGGATATCGGTGGCCACTCACCTATTCCATTTGGACCCACACCATCAACTATTTTAGTTCTCCACTTCCAGCAACTTACTATTTTAGCAGGTTTTCGGGTCCTGCATGCCCGGAGCCGTTTTGGGGCATTAATGATCTGGGTAGATATTGTTGGTCACCCAACTATTCCATTTGAACACCCACCATCAGTTCTTTTAGTTTTCAAGTTGCAACACAACTTACTATATTTAGCAGTTTTTTGGTTCCTGAACTTCCAGAGCCATTTTGATGCCCTAAACGATGTTTTTTGGGAACAACGCTAGTCTCAATGGAGGGACTATTGTCACCATCCAATATATCATATGACACTTAGTCCATGTTTCTTTTGGAGCACATATGGTGATGACACCCTATTCACTATATGCATGGAGGATTGGGCAAGGAGGCTCCCTAGAATCAATGAAGGGAATCATGAGGTTCCAAGTATCTTTTGGCTTCATGAAGACTATATTATTGCAGCCCAAGATCAACAACTCCAAATCTATCATAAATGGAGGGAGAGATAGCGTAAGTTGAACAATATTGCCTCTCATTTCCAGCCATGCATCCCCTATACATTGCATAAGAAGGGGATTGGTGATTATTTCTATGAGCTACCAAGGATGGCTCACTTTGTTTGGATGATAGCATGGAGATTGGAGTATTTCATGGGGGTTGAATCACCCATCATTTATCATCTCTCATGCCTTAAGAAGGCCAATGGAAAACATATGATTCTATCTATGTATCTCCCACTTCTTCATGATGACATCTATTTGGTTTATTCACCAAAGGAAAGCTTTTATTATTGGGATTAGGCATACCCATTGGAAATTTCTGCAAATGTCCTTGTAGTTGCTTGAGGACAAGAAACATTTTTGAGGGGAGGACTGTAATGTTCCTAATTAGTCCTAAGCTAATTGGAATATCCATTTTTGTTTTTCTTTCTTTTCTTAAAGAATAAAAGTGTAAAGGAGGCTCATCAAATTCCTAATAAAGAATAAATCAAGGAAAATTGTGAAAAATGCTAAATCATGGCTATGTAAGCAATCACCCTTAGGTGTGAAAGGGGTTGGATATTTTGACTAGGTCAACCTTGACCAAATCTATAGCGTTGTCTTGGACGAGTGGCCACCAATAAGGCGCAGCGTCGTTTTAGATGGAGATGGATTGTGTGAAAGAGAAGATTTCATTGAAGGTGGTTTATGTTGAGATTCAACAAGATGATGAGCTTAGTGAAAAGATTCGCCTTCACTAAGTGGGCACGCAGGCTATTTTTGGCGCAAAGTTTATTTTTAGACATGTCGATAATGTTCTATGAGTTGCAGGATGCTATTAGTGGATGGTTGGTCAAGTTGGAAAAATATATGGACTTCTATTTTTAGACATATTCGGCGAAGTCTATTTTTAGATTGCCAGTCTAAAAATAGATATGTCGAATATTATTAGCTCTTAATAATATTTGGACTCTAAACATTATCTTATTCTCTTGGAGCACTTCAGTTAAGTGCACAGATGTGGCACAACAACTGACAGAAGGAATTACGCTATTCCTGAGGGTTTACTGGAGCTATTTCATGGAGGACTTCAGTTAGAACTCATGTGACAGAGTTTGGTGGAGTTGGAGAAGTAGTTGGTGGAGTTGTATTTAGTTTAACTCAGTTAGACTCAGTTGAGCTAGTTGTATCTAGTCTAACTGAATGATACACTAGTGAGAGTGGAGTGAATTAATTATTTAATTAATTCACAAATAATAACTCATTAATCAATTGAATAATACATTAGTTAGCTACAATGCATGGCAGTTTCAGTGGAGACGAGTGGAGAGATATGTGAAAGAGCAAGTGTGACTATCAGTTGTGACTATAGTGATGCATCGATTGCATCCAACACTCAGTGGAGATGCCAATGAGGATTGCGTGAGCAAGGCTAGAGCAATTTGAGTTCATTTTAGAGCCATTATTTAGAAGGGATTGCGCAGTAGAGGCAGGCTAGCAAGTGGCAAAGATTGGTGCATGGATTTGCAAGATCAGGCATGATTAGTGTGTGGAAATTGTATTGTACTGAGAGCTTGATATGATCATATTTGTATGAGGGTTGTTACATGATCTCTATGAAATATATTATATACATATAGTTGGGGTTTTCAGCTTTAGGCTTTCCTGTTAAACGACTGTGTTAATGTGTGTGAATTTTTATTGTTTCATGTGTGCATTGCAATCTTGATTTAATTTCTTCAAATGCTCAATGGTGGAATAGATTATGTATTTTTCATGAAGCTAAAATAGTGTGAGATCACGAGAATCTCGGACATATAACACATAATTTATATAATTTATACATGGTATCAGAGCAGTTGATCATTGGAGGATATTGAAATTATTGAAGCGGTTGAGTTTTGTGCTGGTGGAATTCGAATTTGCTGCAGTGTTTTCTTGGTGTCAAAGTTGAGCATTCATTGAAATTTCTTTCAACGGATTGTGATTGGAGTATGCCCTTGATGGGAGCTCTAATTACATAGCATGGAAGGACAGGATGGAGGTGGTGCTGGATGATAATGGGTTGAAGGATTTCATAGATGTTGATATTCCAAAGCCTGCTTCTAGCGATGCAGCCACACTTGACGCATGGCAAAATAAGGTAGAAAAGTGTCGAAGAATTATATTGGAAGGTGTGAAGGAACACATTGTGTCCAGCCTTCACCGTAAATCCACTCCATTCTTGATGTGGAAGGATTTGACAGACTTTTTCCAAAGCAAAAGCGACCAGAGGAAGTTGGTGCTTAAAGACAAGCTCAGAAAAATAAAAATGGAGAAAGGCGAAAGTATACCAAAATACCTCACGAAGTTTGTCCACTGCAAGGATGTGCTGCGAAGTGTGGGGGTTATTGTTGATGAAGAAGAATTGGTGAGCTTGCCTCTCCTTGGGCTTCCTAAGAGTTGGCATAGCTACAAAGACTCTGTCAATGGACGGGAGAAACTGCCGGGATGGGAGCGACTTTGGTCGGATCTTGTGCAGGAGGAGATAAGGCGGGGTACTAGGGATGGATCTTCATCGAAGAATGAAGATGAAGAAAATTTCACTTTGGCTTCCAAATCAAGGAAAGGGAAGGGGAAGAAAAATCCTTCTCAATCCGGTGTGAAAGGCAAGAAGCAGGATTTTTCCAAGGTGAAGTGTTTTCACTATCACCAGCGCAGGCATTTCGCCACTAATTGCCCACAGAAGAAGAAGAATAAGCAGGCTGCTGGAGAGGCCTTAGCCTCGTAGTTTGAGCTGGATTTTTCTTTTGTTGCATGCTTGGTTTCAAGTGTGATGGGATCAATGTGGTTTCTTGACAGTGGTGTGTCTTTCCATATGACCGAAGACAAAGATTTGTTTAGTAATCTAGAGGAAAAGGATCTTGGAGAGCACATCGAGATGGGCGATGATGGTAGATACAGTGCGACTGGTATCAGGACCATTTCCTTTGAGTTGGATTCAGGTAAACCTTTCATCTTGAAGGATGTCATGCATGTTCCAGGAGTGAAGAAGAATTTGATCTCCGTGGCGATGTTAGAAGACAAGGGTTATGATGTTGTTTTTAGCGAGGGAAAAGCTTTCCTTCGGCATAAAAAAACTGGTCAAACTAGGAGGATAGGGATTCGAGTTAAGAATATTTATCAATTGCAGGTAGATGGCTGCGCAAAAATGGCAGGCAAAGCAGAAGGAGTGGTGAGCCAGGATGAGGGTGAATTGTGGCACAGTAGATTGGGCCATCTTCACCATGGTGCTTTGAAAATTTTGCAACATATTTCTACCGGGCTTCCCAAAGGTACACTTGTGTAGTCAGATCAGTGCAAGGGATGTACTTTGGGAATATTTGTGAAGACCAATTTTCATGAGAAGGATAGTCACTCCTCGACGATCCTTAAGAGAATTCACACAGACGTGTGTGGACCTTTCTTGGTTGCTTCAACAGAAAAGCACAGGTATTATGTGATATGTTTTGATGACTTTTCTCATAAGTGCTGGATCTTCTTCATGCAGAAGAAGAGCGAGACATACTCAAAGTTCTGTGAGTTCAAGGCACTGGTTGAGAAAGAGTCGAGGAAGCAGCTGAAAGCTCTAAGGAGCGATAATGGTGGTGAATACATCTTTGGTGAATTCAAAGACTTCTGTAGCAAAGAAGGAATTCGAAGAGAATTCATAGCGCCTCATAACCCATAGCAGAATGGGGTCATGGAGAGAAAGAACAGAACGATTGTGGGTGTTGCACGGGCGATGCTGCATGATTAGGTCCTTCCCATACACTTGTGGGCTGAGGCATGCAACACTACGGTTTATGTGAAAAACTGTTGTCCTCATAGAGTACTTGGCATGAGTACACCCAAAGAGGTGTTTTCTGTTAAGAAGCCTGATATTTCTCATTTGAATATTTTTGGCTCACCTGTTTACATTCATGTGACGAAGGATGCCATGAAGAAGCTGGAGCCGACTGCAGAGGTTGGGATATTTGTGGGATACACAGAAACACCCCACAATTATCGTGTGTATTTTCCAGACAGTCGGATGACTGTCGTGTGATGGGATATCGAATTTCATGAGGAGAAAGCCATGAAGTCGTCGCTTGAGAGGGAGCTACACTTGCATGCAGATGAGGAGCTACTTGTTCCTAAAGATGAGCCTCAAGATGTGGATCAGCCACAAGAGGGGGTTCATGGAGTGGAAGAAACCACTCATGCAGTGGAAAACATCAGAGGGCAGAAGTGCACTACAGAAGCTAAGTGACTGAATCTTGATGCAGTGCAGAATTTAGGAGCTCCTACATCACAGCGCAGACAGAGACAGTCACCTGACTGATTTACTGGATACATGGCTCTGATGAGAAAGTGTATCGTGACGGAGCCATCCTCTTTCGAGGAAGTTGTGGAGGATCCCGCATGGGTAGATGCCATGGTGGAAGAGTATGATTTGATTGTCAAAAATAGTGCATGGGAGATTTTCCCAAGGCCGGAAGGGAAATAAGTGGTAGGTTCGAGATGGATCTAAAAAGTGAAGCAAGCTGCTGACGGGAGCATCGAGAAGTATAAGGCAAGATTTGTTGTCCGGGGCTTCTCACAGATCAAGGGGATCGACTATGAAGAAACCTTTTCACCTGTCGCAAGGTATTCTTCCATATGGACCATCCTTGCTCTCTCAACGTAGATGGGATGGCACATTCATCAGATGGATGTGAAGACTGTGTTCCTCAACGGATTAATTGAGGAGGAGGTGTACATTGAGCAGCCTGAAGGATTCAAAATATTTAGCAGCGAGTCGCATGTGTTTAGGCTCAAAATAATGTTGTATGGGCTGAAACAAGCACCTCATGCTTGGTACACACGGATAGACAGTTATTTCACCGGACTTGGTTTCGCCAAGAGTGAGGCGGATCCAAACCTATACCAAATTGTGGTGGAGGGTAAGCTTTTGATCATTTTTCTTTATGTAGATGATTTAATACTAACAGGTGATGAACTGTTGATACACTCATGCAAGGTAGATCTTGCAAAGGAGTTTGAGATGAAGGACTTGGGCCTCCTTCATTATTTTCTAGGATTGGATATTTGGTAGTGAAAAGGTGAACTATTTGTGTCTCAAGGAAAGTATGCCCAGGAGATACTGGAGAAGTTTCACATGCAAGGCTGCAAGCCTATCAACACTCCTCTTCCTGGTGGTTGGAGGAAAGAGGATGCTACATTGGCAGAGGTAGTGGATGCCACTGTTTATCGACAGTTGGTTGGTTCGCTCATGTATTTAGTCAATACAAGACCAGACATATGCTATGCTGTGAACCAGCTTTCGCAAGCTATGGTTAAGCCTACCAAGCTCTTTTGGAAGGCAGGAAAGCATGTCCTGAGGTATCTCAGGGGCACATATAGATATGGATTGTGGTACAGACAGTTGGATGAGGTGAATTTGCATGGCTTCACAGATGCAGATTGGGCAGGAAGCCCAATGGACAGAAAGAGCACATATGGAGGGATTTTTAGTATCGGATCTACAACAGTTTCTTGGTACAGCAGGAAACAAAGATCCGTGGCACTCAGTTCAGCGGAGGCCGAGTACATGGCAGCAAGTTGGCTGCATGCGAGGCTATATGGATGAGGAAGATCCTGGTTGGTTTTTTCGGTTCTAATATTGACATCTGGTACCATCATATCAAAGATTGTGTGCAGCGGAAGATCATGTTTCTTTCTTACATTCCTACGGAAGATCAGGATGCAGATATTCTGATGAAGGCGCTCACCAGGAGCAAATTCGAATACCATAGAGACAGGATCGGGGTGACAGATAATCCATATCTTGTTGAGAGGGAGTGTTGAGATTCAACAAGATGATGATCTTAGTGTAAAGAGTTGCCTTCACTAAGTGGGCCTGCAGGCTATTTTTGGTGCAAAGTATATTTTTAGACATGTCGATCATGTTATATGAGTTGCAGGATGTTATTTGTGGATGGTTGGTCAAGTTGGAAAAATAGATGGGCTTCTATTTTTAGATTGCTAGTCTAAAAATAGATATGTCAAATATTATTACCTCTTAATAATATTTGGACTCTAAACATTATCTTATTCTCTTGGAGCACTTTAGTTAAGTGCACAGATGTGGCACAACAGCTAACAGAAGGAATTACGCTATTCCTGAGGGTTTACTAGAGCTATTGCATGGAGGACTTCAGTTAGAACTCATGTGACAGAGTTTGGTGGAGTTGGAGAAGTAGTTGGTGGAGTTGTATTTAGTTTAACTCAGTTAGACTCAGTTGAGCTAGTTGTATCTAGTCTAACTGAATGATACACTAGTGAGAGTGGAGTGAATTAATTCACAAATAATAACTCATTAATCAACTGAAGAATACATCAGTTAACTACAGTGCATGGAAGTTTCAGTGGAGACCAGTGGAGAGATAGGTGAAAGAGCAAGTGTGACTATCATTTTTGACTATAGTGATGCATTGATTGCATCCAAAACTTAGTGGAGATGCCAATGAGGATTGCGTAAGAAAGGCTGGAGCAATTCGAGTTCATTTCAGATCCATTCTTCAGTAGGGATTTCACAGTAGAGACAGGCTAACAGGTGGAAAATATTGGTGCATGGATTTGCAAGATCGGGCCTGATTAGTGTGTAGCGATTGTATTGTACTGAGCTTGATATGATCAGCTTTGTATGAGGATTGTTACATCATCTCTATGACATATATTATATATAGATAGTTGGGTTTTTCAGCTTCAGGCTTTCCTGTTAAACAACTGTGTTAATGTGTGTGAATTTTTATTGTTTCATGTGTGCATTGCAATCTTGATTTAATTTCTGCAAATGATCAATGGTGGAATAGATCTTGTATTTTGCATGAAGCTAAAATAGTTTGAGATCAGGATAATCTTGGAAATATAACACATAAGTTATATAATTTCTACAGTTTAGGGTTTACAAGCTCTTAATCTATATAAGGAAGGGGATGGAAACATGAAGGGGTTGTTGAATATATGATATTTTTATATATTGTCTGTTTAGACCATATAGCTTTCTTTGGCTGTTTAGCCTAGATTTCAAATGTTGTTTAGCATTGGGATTTCCTGTTTAGGAATTCCACCTCTTCCCATTGAGTAACTCTTGGGAGATTCTTGTATGGCATAGTCCACTATCTAGCTTGAGGCCAAGCTTCTCTTTCAACTACAACTCAGATCCTGTTGAGGGTTTGGTTGTATTTACAAGCTACAGCAAGTGGAGGCTATATCTATTCAGATCTAGGACATTTTAGTGCCATTTTTCAGTGGAGGAGTCTTCTACTCCAATTGGAGGAGTGTATTGGAGTGCTTGGGCATCATTTTCTAATCTTGGCATGTGGCCAACTATTATCTATACCCTACAATGCAATTTATCTTCCAGATCTGAGTTATTCCTATAGGTGTTGTTGCAGGGAGTTTTGGTGCACCATTTGGAGAGTTGGTTTTTAAGTGTTGGGGATCTGCCCTTCACTTTGAGATCCATTGGAGGAGATCTATACATTGTATATTTAAGATCTGATCTGCATATTTCTGAATAATTCTGAATCACTGAATATTTTTGCAGATCTGCATTCTTAGATCTCTCAGATCTACTGCTTATACTTGGTGTAATGCTCAAAACCCCAAGGGGATCTAAAAGAGGATCCTTTCTAGTGTATGGATCTGACTTTTCATACACAGATCTGCTCTAGATCTGACATGTAATCAACAGCAGTTTGCAGCCAAATAAAACAACGTTTTCAAAGCATTTTCAGTCTATACATGTGGTTGCAACACCTCTTTTGAGGGATTTTCTTCTATTAATATCTTGTATTTCTAGCTATGCATCTTATGGGCCTCATTATACATCTATTTTTCTACTGTAAATACTTTTGAAGAGCCTTTTTATTGGCCTCCTTCTTTGATTTAGATGAACCACGTTATTTTAATGGGTAACTGTTCATTATTGCTGCATTCCCCATTTGGGAATATTAAAAATGATAATTAGTCAAAACAGAGTGCTTTTAACATATTCTGAAATAACAATTCCTGATTTATCATTTAGATTTAGAAAAAATTCAAGTATTGATGAAAAACATAAGAAATTTACAAAGAAACAATTGAAAATACTTCACTGTAGTGGCCCAACATATGAATCCTGTAATATGATTCTTTATTGCCTTAATCCAGTCTGCTGACTTGAAATTGGTACAATTACCCTTAGGTTCAGAATAGTACAACTATATAAATTTTCATCAATTCATCCACACTCAATACTTCTAATTGAGAATTATTTATACTAAAACTCATACAAAATATCCTAGAAAAAACTTAGGAATTATTCATGGAAAATAAATATCTTCATGCAAGAAGATAGTGACAGTTTCCTAACTAATGCTAGTTGTTCCTTTTTTATTGAAATAAACGGTTTAATGTCTTGATTTTGTTACTGCTTTCTCTCTTTGTTGTTCAACGAAGCTGCAAATCGATAGTGAGGTGTCTTTCACGCTAGCAGGTTCATCTTTTCTTTGTAATTATTCTTTTGAATTTTAAAATTTGACTTTGAACTGATATTCTTTCACCTAATACTCTTAGAGATGATACTCTTTATTCTTGATACTCTTTCACTACAAAACTGTAAATTTTGTTTCAAACTTTATTGCTCTGTTTTTACTACAATCTGATTTCATAGTAAATGAGTTAATTTTTCCTAGAATTTTGCCTTTGGAAGTTTTATCTTCATCATACTTCTGAAGTTTTCATCAGCTTCAGTATACTTTGAGAATGTTGGCTTGTTTAGAAATATGTGTTTTACTTCATGCTATAAGTAAAACAAACTCTCAAAGTTCTTGTAGAGCACCTTCCCTGTTGGGATTCCCTACAAGGCTAAATTGTTCACTTGCTCCTTGGAAAACTCTCTTATCTTTTTATCATAATCATCCTACTTCATTAATCTGTCATTAATAACTAGAGGACTGGGAAGGCCTTTTTGCCTTAGAACATCAAATTTGATCATGAACCTTGTGATAGCAACCTCCATGTTCTGGAATTTTTATTCTAAATGTATCATCAAATTTTTCTTAGAGATTACCTACCCAACTTCTAGGATTGTTTATGTCCCGTCATTAATTCCAATTTCTTCCAGTTCTTGTCTATATTTGGAATTAAGAAACTTGATGATTTCTAGAGCTTCTTCAGGTTTCTAACCAAGCTCTTCTTTTATTTTTTGAATTGCTTCTCTTTCTGATTTTACCAAGTCTTTTTGCTCATATATGACCTAGATTGATGGCCAAATATCATTGACTGCTTCAATGATATTGGACCATAACTACTACTTGACATTTTCCATTGGTTCCTTTAATGTTAGTTATTTTTCTAACTTTTTCAGTTGCTCATTCAATCTGTTGGCTTTTTGTCCTTCATTCTTAACATTTATTTGAGCAAGTTTATTTTCATCTTCAAGACTTTTTAGCTGTTATTTAAGTATGTTTATCTCATTAGTCTGAATAGTCATGCATTGCATGGATTTTACCAACTTGCTTGCTTCGTCTGAATGTTGTGCTACTATTGTTGAAGATTATGTGGCTGAAGTTGTAGATGAAGTAACTGGAAGTGTTGTGGCCATTGGGACATTATGAGCCAGTGATTTTGCCAAAGTATAAGGTACAACTGTTGTGACTATAGGGATGAAAATGGCAGGAACTTCCTCTATTTTGTTGGCTTATTTCTTCTGGACCAACTTGTCCATTTTAATTTCCGTTTCCTTTATCTGAGTTGTTAACTGTAAAATGAGATTCATCATCCCATCTTTCTTATTGGTATCCTGTAAGACCTTCTTGGCTTGAGGATGTTCTGTAGGGGGAAACTTTAGTTGTTTCTTTAATGCACCAATATCTGCATTTTTCTTCTTGATCAATTAGACTTCTACAACTTTTACATTTTAAGGATCATATCCTACTTCAATTACTAGCTCTTCCAAGGATTTAATTCTAGTTTCCTTTGCGTGTGAAGATTCTTTCTCCAAATTGAGCTGATATCTGACATTAAACAGAGTGTTTTGCAGTTTCTGTGCACTCATCGCCTTGGTGGTCATTGTAGAATAATGCATCTCCCCTCCCTGCTTATGAAACTAAATTTGATCTAGAGGATGAATATCCTGGACTGGGACTTCAAAAGATATCTTTTTGTAATCTGAGGATGACTTAGGAGTCTGAACTGTAGGTTGAAGAAATGACATCTACATCTTTTTATTCTTATAGTTAAAGGCTGAAAGTAGCCTATTCTGGATGCCAGGAGTTTGTTTTAGATACTGAGAATATAATTATGTCTTAATTTCTCCATTTCTGGATTTGATTTCTTTATATCTTTCCTTGATATCCATGTCCTTTTCTGTTTGTTTTTTAGATGAAGAAACTTCAATATTGTGCCGCTTTTGATTAGTTGAGTCTTTGAAGTAGTAGGTTGTTGCTATTTTTCAATTATTGTAGGAGGTGCATTGTTTTTTTATGCTATTTCTGTATCAATCACCTCTACTATTTCTACTTATTTATTAGCAGGATTTAACTTTGGCTTTTTACTGTATCTCAATTTGAATTTTGTCTTTGTTATAGTTTCTGCAATATAGGATCCTTCCTCTCTGTTTATTTTTACATTTCTTTCTTCTTGGGCTGGAGTTTGCAAATTTTGACTAGTATCACTTTTCTTCCCTACCTATACCAATGTGTTCTCTAACCATTCAGATTGGTTTGAGAATTTCTCAATCTATGTCTTCTTTTCATGTACATGTGGAGTTAATTTTCTTTTAACTCTCATTTTACTAATAACTCCAGCGGAATAATAATACCATAGGAAACTTTTGCTGAATTTAAACTCCTTTAAACAATTTTCTGCTTCAGGACCTGCATCTCTATTGTTACAGATAAAAGGGCCAACTTGATTCTTCAAATTGTACTGTGTTTTCTTCTTTTCTATTAAGAAATTAACTACATTTGAATTAAGAATCTGCCTTATGTATTCCAGGGAAAATACTCTCATAGGGAGGAATTTAGGTAGTTTATATGGAACCAGACTTGATCTATATACTCTTATTTTAGTGTGATTTTGGTACAAGTACCAGTCACCTGTCCTGTTATGCTTTGAGATCTGCAAAACCTTTTTAATCTCTTCACTAACTCTAGGATATATGCTGTTGTTCAATAAATTTACCATAGGATGAATGAAGGAATCTATAAAATATGTATAGGTGAACTCATTGGAATCTTTCCTTATCAAGGAAGTCCAAAATATGTCTGATTGAGGATTTCCTTCCCCATCAAGCTTCTGAAGGTTTATATTAAACTTCTCAAACTGAAAATATAGGAACATGTGAAATAAAAATTAAGAATATTTGAAAACACCTTCAGAAGGAAATTTGACCAACTGCTCATGAATATTGTTAGCAAGAGATTGGGCAAACTTAAAAATGGGAGCAGGAGGCTGACCAGGTGTGAAAGTAGATAGAAAACCTAACACTACAACATCAACATGTTCATCTGTAAAGTAGACAAGAATAAAAGACAACATGGAAATGATATGTCTTTTCTTTTCAGAAAATTTTGCAGAATAATAGGGAGGATTTGACTTGGGAATTTCTACATAAGAAGGCATGGAGGTCAAGAAAATCTGGAACCTCTTGGGAAAATCTAGATTCAAGTATAACTGAGTGAGGGTTTCAATGGACAAAGGAACTTCATCTAGTTCAGGCTGTATCTGAAGTATCTGATTAATTGACTCAGTAGTAATGGTAAATAAGACTTCTTTTTCAGGGTTTATGATGGCTCTTTGATCAAGAAAGTAGCATGATTGACAAAGTCTAATCACTTCAGGGCATTGGTAGGTTCGAGGAACAAAATATTTTGGAAAATTTGACTCCCAGGTGAACACTTCATCAACCTGATCTATCGATTTTTCTTGGCTCCAGCAGTGAAGCTCAAGAAGGTTGAATTCTGTCATTTTATCAGTAATCTTGAAGTCTATGTCAGCTAAAGGAATGTGCTCTATATCTACAAGGGGTTGCAGAGTATTGATGGGTACAATGTTTTTGGAAGCCATTGGTTTGCTTGATTTATCAATTTTAATACCTTTTTTACCTTAAAACACATATTTAGGCCTATAGGAGCACCTCTAGAAGTCATAACAGTTTGCAGAAGGCTTTTGGATATAACGGGGGCTTTATATTTTGTCTGCAAAGGTATAAAATTTCTCAATTAACTTAAACTGTAATCTCTGTAAAATAAAGGCAATCTCAAGACTTTAAAATTTCTGAAAAATATATCTAGGACCTATAGTGCAATTTTTATGACAGAAAGTAGTCTTAAGACCTTTGGAATTTGGTAAAAAGACACTTAGAATATGCAGAAAATGGATTTAAAGGCACAGGAGACTCTTTCAGGTATTTAGAGGCTTAAATTTCTTCAGTTTATTTAATTTGTGATCTTTAACAGTCCAAGGCTTTAGAATATATGAAACTATTGCACAGGGTTTACAGAAAAAAGGGTTTTTAGGAAGTAACAGGGCTTTTAGGATTGCAAAAGGCTCCTAAATGATTCAAATTGGTTGTATTACTTCTTTAGATTGGTGAATAGGTCTATTATTTTGAAGAATACCTGGGAAAACTGAAGTTTTTCTTCGCAGGAGGATTCCTGAATTGAAAGAAAGCTTTTAGAAGATTTGTTGGTCTTTATAAGCCTTTGGATGACTTATGCAATGGTTGTAGCGGCAGATGGTTGTTTTATGTTTCAATTTGGCTTGAAAATGGCATCAACAACAATCTTCTCGGTCTAAGAAAATCTATATGTGTGAAAGTGGTAACCAAAAGGATGAAAGGCGCATTTGAGCGGTTTATATACATTTTTAATCAAACAGTGAATGCATTAAATGGCAGTCGTATCAAACGGGTAGGTGATTTAGGTGCAGGGGGAAGAAAATAACCAAGCGGTTTTTTGTAGGCTTCAAAGGTAGTAAGCGACAATGTTTTGAATGGTGCGATCCAATACGATTAAGACACGTAGCAGGGAGGAGATCCCTGCAAACCGCACTTATCGCAAGCCTTGGGGTATGTTAACTATCGCGTAATGGAATGTGCGATAGGGAATAATGGTGGTTGGATCTGGAAGATGAATTTTAGACGGCCAAGATGATGCGATAGAGTTGTAAGGTTGTAAATAGCGTGGGGCCTGAAACTTATTATATGCGATGGGTTATATATATTAAAACTAAGGTTTAATACATATAATCAGGATAATGATGTAATTGGCTATACATGTGATATGATCGGATTTACCATATAACCATTAGGGTTAGGAAAAGTGGAATATGGTAATAGGTAGGGTTTTAATATATTAACCTATGGAATGTGGGATTATATAACATGTGGGGGAAATAAAACACAGGTTAAAATAAAAATATGGGTTGGGATATATTATAAATGAATTATATTAATATGGGCTAAAAGGTATATACAGGGTGCTAATACGTTAGGTTAGATGTTAATAAAGAATTGTATTCGCGGGATGTGCGTTTAAAATAAGTATAATGTAAAAACTTATGTCGGGAGCGAATTCATTCACTGTGGGACCCAAAAAATATTAAATCATTTAACTTAGGATAAAAACTATTTTTTGGGTATTTTTTAATATAAGGGGAATTAGTAAAGGGCTTTTACTTTTCTAAAGTAAAATATGTTTTTGACTTAGGAAAAGGGGCTTTTACAAGGGGGAAAAGAGTGAAATAAGGGGAAAGAATGAAAATGAAGGGGATGGAGTATTTTTACATGGGATGATTTTTTGAATGAAGTTAGTAAATGAAATGACCAATTTTCTGCTTATCCATGATTGTAAAAACTGCTTGTACCTACCCATCTGCTACCTAACATTTTTTCTTTATTTTACATGGGTGCATTTGAGCTTGCAAAACCTTATTCATTTTCTTTTAAAACAACAAACTAACTAATTCTATCATTATTTCTTCCAAGGGCTCAGATTAAATTGTTGAGCTCCTTATTATTCTCTACCTAACTACTGATCTGCCAAGGTTAAACTGTTTGGCTAGATCTTTATTCTCTATCTAACAACATGAAATTTAAAGCATGAGAGGTTAAGATTAAGCTATCTAACCTTCATGGATTGTGGCATTTTAACTAGTTGCACATAATCTTTATTTTTTGCAGTAAAAGTAAATAGTAGTGGCATTTAGATTTGCATCACTTTCATGTTTTATTTTTATTTCTTTTTGTTTGGGGTCCATTTTCATATTCTTTTTGATATTTTTCTTTCAAGGCCTTTGATTTTTCTTTAGGACTTTTACCCTCTTTACATTTTTTTTTTCTAATATGGAAATTTTTTTTGCAGAAATCAAAGTATGTACATATTACAAGACTAATCAAAGTCAAATCAAAATTATGAATCCTATTATTATAGGACCCTAACAATGGCCTCAGAAGCTTGCAACGCCTTTTAGTTTGCATGTCTCATTCAGATTTTCAAAGCCCTGCCCTATTTTACAGGGCCTCTTTGGTTGTACTTATATCTCATGTACTCAGATATTATTTTATAAGTCCTAGTTGTTTTCCCAGGCACAATATGTATGTGGGATCCATTATCATGTTTTTATCTTGCCCATTTTTATGCCAGCATGTACTATATATTTTAGTCCCCTGGTTACTGGACACATCATTCTTTGTACTTTGTTATCTCGACGGGCATAGGTATGCCTCCCTGCCTCATGTAGAATAGGTACTCACTCATAAAAGAGACTTGTCGCACCTGTAAGTCTCGCCTCCTCAGGCTCTTGTCCTCTCATGCTTTAGTCTACCTTATATTTCTCTCTCACTGATTCCCCCTTCAGTGTCTAGTGATTGAGTTATTACAATGTACTTCGGTCATACGATTAGCTCCTAATGCTCGCACGCTAGGGGGAAATCTGTTACACCAATTTTTGGTCATCTAACCTATTACTATTAGATGGACTAAAGTACACCATGTAAGACCAGTTTTACACTAGTAAAATTTCTTTCACTATGAAAAATAGCTTAGTAATCCATAATTTATTAAGTTGTTTATGGTCTAAACATGAAACCCCGTGAGGAATAATTGAATAAATCCTTATTTGTTTGATTTTCCTCAAGGGATAATTAATTAAACCGCAGTTTAATTAATATTCTTGGTCATATTTAACCCAAAACATGAAAATTAATAAGATAAATCATTATTTATCTTATTATTTTCTAGGAATAATTATTTAAAACATCATTTAAATAATATTCCTTGTTAAATTTGACTAAATCATTTATAATAATTGAATAAAAATAATAAAATAAAATATTCCATAAAAGTTGGATATAGATTTGGTTAATAATATTTTAATTATGCACCAATATCTACACTAACTCAATATTTTGTTATAAATAGTAGGGTTTTCCATTCATTCACTACCTTTTTTGCCTAAAGATCACTCTGGATCTATACATTTGGTCTAACTTTGCTCCTCCATCATTGTCATTATTTTCATACTTTTTGCTTGTGAGCTCCCTTTGAGTTCCATTTTTGTCTAGGTTTTCTACTCCATCAAGAGAGAGAGAGATCTTAGATCTGAAGCACTGAGGACATACAAGAACCCATCCCATTAAGGGGGACTGGTAACATCTTTTTATGTTCCCTTCCCAGGTGTCATAGTACAAAGATTCTTAAAAAATTCTTGTATTTTTCATTGGATGCATGGTGCAACTGTTACTTACTATTTGTTGTTTAATGTCTTTAACTGCATAGATCTGGATTTCTGTAGCATTTATTTTAATCAATGACTACAGATCTAAGTAAATTGATAGGCATCTTTGATGTTAGGGTTGTTTTTTATGCATAGCTAAAGTGAGATTTTTTCGTACGCTTGCGATTAAAATTCATACTAATAGGCGATGTTTGAGTTGAAGAGTGCTTGGCCCAATTGTAAGCATGATAAATATAGTGAAAATTTTCATCCCACAACTTAGGATGCTTGCCGTAATAACCATGAAGAAGATGTATCATCGTCATGTTCACCACGTCTGTTTGACCATCTGTTTGCGGATGAAATGTTGTACTCTTTTTCAATTTGGTTTCCATGAATCCCCACAAGGTTGACCAAAAGTTTCCAAAAAAAAAAGAGAATCTCGATCACTAACAATGGATGTGGGCAATCCAAAATGCACCCATACATTCTAAAAGAATAACTGAGTAGTTTGTTCAGCTGTAATTTTATTTTTATATGGCTTCAAAATACACATTTTGTGTACCTATCCACGACTATATATATATAATCATGATTCCTTTTCGACATAGGAAGACCTCCAAAAAAATCCATATAGACACTCTCCCATGGATGAGAAGGTACTAGAAGTGGTTTTTACAATCCTAAATTTCTATTGTTATGATTACTGACATCACATAATAAACATCCTAGGAAAATACGAGGAAAATAACAATACCTCTGTAGATGTGCCACCATCTTACTTACACCGAAATGACCAGCAATAAGAGAAGCATGTTCCTCTCTTATGATGTTGACTCTTTCTCCATATGGAATAAAAATCTTACCAATATGTTACAAGTTATCATGCATGTGATAATCTAATTCTTGTACTTGATTCCCTTGACTCAAAGTTGCATATACATCTTGAAAATCATTATCTAAAGCATATTTTTCAACATAACTCTCATGAAAATCAAAATTATTCTTAATGATATTAGCAACACTAAAAATAGGCCTAGAAATCATGTCAACAAATTTATTGTATATACCTTTCTTTTACCTTATCACCAAGTGGAATTGTTGAAGAAAACCCATCCATCAAAAATTCCTTGATTGTTGAAACTTTGTTTGTGATTGCAAGTATTGCAAAAGTTTATTATCAGTGTGAATGATTGTTTCCTTACCCATCAATTAGTGTTTCCACTTTTTTCAAACTTTGCACCAATGCATATAATTCCTTTTCATATGTAGGATAATTAATCATTGCACCATTAAAATTTTCTGAATGAAAACATATGGGCTTACCATGTTGCATGATGACTGTACCCATGGCATAGTCACTAGCATTAGTCTAAATCTCAAATTACTGTCTCAAGTCTGGAAGTGAAAGTACTGGAGATGAACTGATATTTTCCTTTAATGCATCAAATTCCTTTTGTTGTTTACCTCCCCACTGGAAAACCTTCTTCACACTTGTCAATGCATGCAATGGAGCTGAGATAGAAGAGAAGTTAGCAATAAACTTCCTCCAATATTAAAAGGATGCTACCAAAAATATTCTTACCTCCATAACTGTTTTGGGCTTTGGCTAATTCAAAATGACATCAACCTTGGAGGGATCTATTTTCAATTCACCTCCTCCAACAATATGACCCAAATACACTAAAGAAGATTTTCCAAACTCACACTTTGACATCATTAAAAATAACTATTCTTTCTTCAAGGCATAAAGTACCTTTTTGACATGCATGACATGTTCTTCATGAGATTTAATGAAAATTAATATTTCATCTAAGTAAACTATCACAAAAACATCTAGAAATTTCCTCAATACATCATTCATCACATGCGTGAAGGTAGCAGGAGCATTGAAAAGACCAAAAGGCATAACTAGCCATTCAAACAAACCTTGTTTTTTTTTAATGTTGTCTTCCATATGTCACCTTCATAAGTTATAATTTGATGATAGCCACTCCTTAAGTCCAACTTAGTAAAATAATTTTAATCTTTCAAATGATCAAGTAAATCATCTATTCTAGGAAGTGGGTAACGATTCTTTACCGTAATTTTGTTCAATGCACGGAATTCCATACACATGTGCCATGTTCCATCCTTCTTTGGAACCAAAACAATAGGTGACCCGAATGGTAAAGTACTTGGAATGATGACCCCTTTGTCCAACAACTCTTGAATTTTCTTTTTAATTTCTGCACTTTCCATCACTGGCACCATGTACATGCCAATGTTAGCAAGAGGACAATATTGCTGCAATTGTATTTCATATTGGATTCTCCTCTTGGGAGGCAATCCTTTTGGCTCATGAAACATCTCATAATATTGGTTAACAACCTCAACCAAATCAGATTTCAATCTTGAGTCACAACCTTGAAAAGCTTCATTCTCAACATCATTCTTTTGTTTGACCATTAAAGGCACAACATTCTTGCTATAGTTAATGAGTCTCTTCATTTGTCTGACATTTACAAGTGAAATATTTAGTTTTTGTCGATGTGCTGTAACAATGTACTCAATACCGTTCTTGAACAAGTGATACTTGTTTTCATGGCGTTGAAAAATAGCTTTCCTATCATACAAATATGGCCTTCTTATAATAATTTTGGAAATATCAAGTGGAACTACATCAAGTTCAACTTCATCAAGAAAGTTTGTTGTAATTGAAAATCTAAGTATGCATTTCCTCGTCACTTGTAAGTTTTCATTCTTTCATATCCAACCTAAAGGATAAGATCTTGTATGAGTAATGGTCTCTAAATTTAACTTCTTGACTAAGTCTTTGGAAATAAAATTTTCTTGTGAACCACTATCAAAGAGTGCACCAATTTTGGTATGCTTTGAAATAACCCGAATATGAAAAATTTCAATTTTTGTTTTATCATCATGAGTATAATTAGGACAACTTGAATAGCTAGTGCTTTCTATTTCCTTACCTTTCATTCCCATTGTTGTGATATTTTTTTCATCTCCTAAATCAAATTCTAAGTCATGTTGCGTAGTTGCAACTGTCTTTTTCTTCTCTTTGTTGTTAAAATTTTTTTGTTTCATCTCAAGATGGAGCTTCCAACAATGAGCTTCATCATGACCCTCTTTGGAACAATGCCTGCATGTTAATTTTTCTCCTTCCTTCTTAACGGATACATTCTTCTTCCCTTTCCCTTTGAACTTACTCTTACCCTTGTCTCCACTTGTGAATGGCTTCTTGCTACCCTCTTGTGAATTTTTTTTCCCTCTTTCTTCAAGATGTGTTGCCTGAGCACAAACCTCATCTAAGATTGTAGGATTAAACATAAGGATAATATGCCTCAAATAAGTGTGTCAAACCCCAATATATTTCTACAAAGTGTCTTGTGATTGCAAGTATACACCTAGTATCAAAGACCTTCTTCTAACCTCTTGGGTGTAACTTTGCACACTTTGACCCTATAGTTGTCTAAAATTATGCCAATTCATAATAGCCTTCTGCATATAAGCTAATGGATAAAATTTTCTTCGAAGTGTAGCAATAAAATCTATCCAAGAGGTTGAGACCTTACCATGCTTTTTCATATCCTCTTGTGTTTTGGCTTCCAACCAAATAAAAGCAACACTTTCCAACCTTAAAGGATCCAGTTGAATATTTGTTTTATCATCTTTGATGTTCTGAATCTTGTAATAAACTTCAATTTGATGAACCCAATTATCAAGTATTCCAACATTCACTTTACCATTATACATAGGCAGTTCGAATTTGATATCAAGTTTTAATAAGGGACTTTTACCATGAACCTTTGGGGTATGTGGATGTGTTTGAGTAATAGTGGTTGTGGAAGAGGAAGAAGATGAAGGTGAGGATGGAGATGAAGATGGTGGTGGAGAATAGGGTGTTTTTTCACCATTTCCTTTTGAAATCTTGTCATCATCTCCTCCTTTTACTCCAGAAGAACCTTGATCTCCTTTTGAAGGCTTTGAAATTTCACCCTGCAATATTGAATTTCTCTCTTCATAGAGAAACTTTACCATTTTAGTCATGTCAAAGAAATATTTTCTGAAAGGCTTCTCATCCTATGAAATATTATCAACTCCTCCTTCATGAGACATGCTTATTGAAACTTAAGTTACAACTTGAGGTGAAACTTGTGGTGGAAATTGAGACAAATGGACTCTCCTTGTCATTGTCCCAAATTGAGAACCTTCACCCACAAGATTTCCTTCTCCTCTCTTGAACTTCAGCCTTGTAAGCATCAAAAAAACTTGCAAATAATTAAATCCTCATAGCAGAAAAGAAAACCTATGCTCTGATACAAGAATTGATATGTATGAGATCTTAATGTAAATGTTCTTGAGGTTGTATATATTACAAGTATTAAAATTGAGTTTTTGTAAGATTTTATGTTAAATTTTTACACACATAAAGCATAAATTAAAACTCTGAACAATAGGAAACAACGAATATATACACCATAAAAATAGCCAAAACACAACAAGTGATGAAGGTGTTCACCCCTCCTAGGCTATGTCTCCTGGTCCAGCTTCCAATGGCTTGGACCTATATCAAGTTTTATGTTTACATAAGTTTACAGTCCTCCAATGGCTTAAAACATTGTTCCATTAGTTTCATAACTTTCAAAAATGCCTGTCTAGCCTCTTTCTGCTCCCAAATTGGTCAAAAAATGAAGAATTTATGAGTTTCCCTAGCTTTATTGCTAGTCACTCTACAAATTCCCCAAAATCAGGAACCGTGTAATATTCCCAAATTTTCACATCATATTTGGAATATTAGAGTCCTTGATTTTCTTAATGAATTAAGTAAATAAAAGGGTGGAGGGACCCACAATCCTCAATATGAATAAATATCCACTTTGTGTGTGTGAATGTGGATTAATCAAGCCTAGATCTACATAATAAGGTAGTTGAGAAACTACTAATGTGAATGAAATTGGAGAACCTGTCTCATTAATGAGATAGATCATGGAGGTTTGACACAGTCAACTAAGATCTTGAAGAGATCAAGCAAAAGGTTGATTCAGTCAACTAAGATCTTGAAGATGTCAAACAAAAGATCATGAGAAATTCATGATAAAGTGATGGAGGATGATGTGCAAACAAAGCACACTTGATGGAGAGGGTGTACATTGCACCTAGACATGATGGTTGATTTGGTCAAACAGCGCAGTCCAGCTTGGAGGATCTTGTCACATACACTGTGCAGTCTAGATGAGGGCCAAGGATTGGGAAGGCTCAAATGTTATATAAAGAAGATGAAGGCAAGGATGAGGGCATGCTAATTATTCTTGATGTAAATATATTTTCAGATCTGGAATTGTCATGTGACATTCCACTGCTTTCTTGGGCTGTTTAGCAGAGATTGCAGGTGTTGTTTAGCACAGGGTGTTCTTGGTCGGGAATCCCACCTCTTTCTTGGAGTAGATCTAGAAAGAGTTTTGTACTTCATTCTACATCAGGATTTAAGTGCCACATCTCTTTTCCTACTTTCTGCAGAACACTCATATTCAGAAATTGCAGATTTCTGAGGATCAGTTTGGAAGGAGGAATTTTTCTTCAGTACTTCAGCTAGAGAACTGGTGAGGGTTTATTCCTATCACCTTGGGCTTAAGATCAGATTCCCAGAGCTTCATTGTAGATCTAGCGTTAGGAAAAAATTTATTGACCTCCTAGCAGTAGTAATTCCTTCAGGAATTACGTTGTCTATCTTGCAGATCAAAAGGGAGGAAGGAAGTTGCTAGTATTTCAGATAGCGATCCTGTGAGGGATCATTCCCTCACATTTCCATCAGTATTACCATCAGCCTGGAGTTTATTGTATCATTTTTAAACAGGAAGAATGCCTCTCTCTCCCCCACAGCACAGTTTCTAGTGGCAGTTGTGTTACAGCACCTGCAATCATCATTAAAGGATTAAGAAGCTACATCTAGAGCCTCTAGCTCATAGATTTGAAGAAGGGATTAGCCCTTCAAGCTTAGATCTGATTTGATAACATATTTCATCCATCTATTTTTTAGATCTAGCTTCAGATATGTATTTCCCAGCAGATCAAGGATCAAATCCTAGGGAGGTGATTTTCCAAAGTTGCAGATCTGGAAAATCCTTTCTAGGTTATCTTGGGAATCCATCACATTGGCCAAATCTTGAATCTTGGCATCATCTGAGCTCCAGTTTTGAGTAGATATGAATTTTCCTTTTCAGCCTGCAACTATATGCTCATATTCTGCTGAAGGGACAGCGCGGTATTCGCTTCAGTGACTCTCCAGTTACACTACACCTGTTGTAGTTTGTTTTCTGGGTGCTTCTAGACCATCTCTTTGGCTAGATATTCTCATATTTTGTACATGGTGTAATTGATTCTTCTCCAATCTAATAAATGGCTCGACTTCTCTGTAAATTCTGATGTTGTCTTAAGATTTATTTTTTATCTTGCTGCAGTTCTTATATTGTGTTTAAGTATTACTGCATTCTCCCTTTTGGGATACTATAGTGGTATCAAAGCATGATATTTGGCTCAGCTTGTGGACACTTCATCTTTTGCATCTAAAGAAGAAGAAGATAGATGAGATCTATCATGGAGGAAGAAAATTATACCACTCATTTCTGTAGATCTATGCAAGATCTCTCCAAGGAGGTCTATCAAATGAAAGAGGAAAGGAAGAAAGAAGGTCCAAGAAGAAGATATGATGAGGAAGGTTCCAGCACTTCCTATCAGCAAAACCGGAGAATCCTAGATCTCCTCATAGATCCACTATGCCCACTTTCTTTGAAGAAGGTAAAGAGTGTAGAAATGAAGGAAGGAATAAACCTGAAACTCATGAGACTCTCATTCAATATCTTGAAGAGTACAAAGCACAGTCTAGAGCATTCAAGGAGAAGCTAACTCTCCAACAATTCTTCAAAATCAAAGAAGAAAGAGGATCATATAGCAGCAATAGAAGAAAGAGGCATAATAGATTCTATTTGCCTACATTTGATGGATCTTCCTCAAGAAGTTTTAAGGCTTGAAGGAGAGATTTAGATGCATTTTTCAGACTACACCCTATAGCTGAAGAAGAGGCTATTCAAATTGTAGCACTTTACCTCTTAGGTGAAGAAAATGATTGGTGGTTTGGTCACATGGAGCATGCAAAGGTGACTACATATTCAGATTTCTTTCACAAGTTGAGGAAGAAGTTTGATGAGAAGAAGACTGAGATGTGCCACAAAGAGACATTTCCTAAGGAAACAAAGAAGGATGGCATTCTTCTCACTTTGGACAAGGAGTCACTATATTCACCACCAGCTACAGAAGTAGTTGTATCCAGAGAAGAGACACTTGCACCTTTGCAAGATGGTCTTGAGCTCTTGACATATAGAGTCCCGTGCATGATTCAAGAGATGCATGAGGAAGAGGAGCAATATTCTAGCACTGGTACATTGGAAGAAGAGCAGCCATCACTCTTACAAGTAGTTGGAGGCACTATTGTCCCGATTGGAGGAACTCTTGTGTTCTTTCAAGAGGTTCCCACATATCAGTTGATCCAAGGTATGCATACACATTCATCACCTATTATTTCAGTAGATCTTATTGTAACTTATGGGGACATGCCATTAGGGCCAATGCATAATCGAGGGTTAGAACATAGTTCTGATTTGAAGCAGCAACATATAACAGCGCAGAGGACCCTTGATTTAATCAAGGAGGAGATGAAAAGCTATCCCAGTTTTTCAAGGATGAACTACATTCAACCTCTTGAGTTGAAGTGTAGAGTTTCAGAAGAAGGGACGAGCATAATCCTTTGTACAATGACTGGTTATGAGATCAGTATTGTACCTTTCTTTGAGACAGTTTATGTATTCCCTTGCAGATCTACAGCGCTGTCACTTAGAAGCAGTGATAATGATGAGGCCCCATTATTCTTGGAGCATTCTGAAGATAGATTCACTCATGAAGAAATGGAGGTAAAGATGATAAATGGTGAACATCTAGATATGAGAAACCTTTTCTCCTTTCTTGATGACACTTTTTCAATGAGCACCTCACAACTCAAAGAGATACTTCTACTTACAGCAGATCCATGACTTCATTGGTTTTGGAAGGTCGTGGATGAGAATAAGATCTCATTAAGAGATCTCATTGGAGGTGCACTTCAACATTTCATGGAGTGAAAATTTCCTCATCAGTTTGGGGAAGATGGTATTCTACAAAGGGAGGATACCATGATTATGAAGCACATCACTCATCTTCCATATTGGGGTGAGTGGATGAGGAAGATAAGCAAGGGGTTGCATGACCACTTGCAGATTTATATGGACCAGCAAGCTTGGTTACGTTGGTTGCCCTTGGGAGGTTTTGTCACTTCCCAAAGGCTCCTATTTCTTTGATCCATGCCTTGAGGAACACTTATGAAATGAAGAAAGAGGCATGGCCATGCTGGTTGCTCTTGGGTGAGTATGGTTACCATACAATATCTCATGTTTTTCTGATTCATGCCTTGTGTATCAATGATAAAATGCAAGAAAAGAAGGCATGTTCATTTTTGTTTCACTTGAGAGAGATTGGTCACCACATGACATCTCCTATGTCTATTTGTTTTGTCATGGGTAAATCTTGACATGATGCTCTCATGATGTGCATTGATGATGTTTCTTTGTATTGGGCTGATGTGACATTCCATATGTCCATTAGTATGTTTTTTCTTCATGATGCACATGAAGAGGAGAGGAAGCAACAAGATCTCTTGTTGCTTTGGTTACTTTTGGGGGAGTTTGGCTTGTCCATATTACATGGAGGAAATGGAGGATGGCAGCAAAGGGCCTTACTCCGGTGGTTACTCTTAAGAGAATATGGTTTGACATATTTTTCTACCCATATAGCTCCTTTCATTCTTCTTTTGCATAACATTGGAATGATTCTTGGATCCAACAAGGCCAAGAGGGCTAAGTTTGAGAGCATATCCATGCTCAATCAAATTCATGCAACATGGAATGGAGAGATGTATTTTGTGATGGATCTTTTCCTTTGTGAAGATAGCCACCTTATTTTATGCACCTCATGTATTGATGATGATGTTGGACATCATATGGTTGTTACTTGGTACTTCATGATGGAAGGAGGACATCTAACTATACAGTTGGAGGTCATTCTTTGTGTTTTTAAAAGACAAATTTGGAACCAAACGTGCATAATACATTGCATCAAATGGAGGAATCCTTCCTTATGTGGATGCCATTTGGAGGGGAATATATGGCTTTGCATATACATTTGGAGTTGCTTGAGGACAAGCAACATTTTTCCAGGGGGAGGGGGACAGTAATATTCTCAAATTTTCACATCATATTTGGAATATTAGAGTCCTTGATTTTCTTAATGAATTAAGTAAATAAAAGGGTGGAGGGACCCACAATCCTCAATATGAATAAATATCCACTTTGTGTGTGTGAATGTGGATTAATTAAGCCTAGATCTACATAATAAGGTAGTTGAGAAACTACTAATGTGAATGAAATTGGAGAACCTGTCTCATTAATGAGATAGATCATGCAGGTTTGACACAGTCAACTAAGATCTTGAAGAGATCAAACAGAAGGTTGATTCAGTCAACTAAGATCTTGAAGATGTCAAACAAAATATCATGAGACATTCATGATAAAGTGATGTAGGATTATGTGCAAACAAAGCACACTTGATGGAGAGGGTGTACATTGCACCTAGACATGATGGTTGATTTGGTCAAATAGCACAGTCCAACTTGGAGGATCTTGTCCACATACACTGCGCAGTCTAGATGAGGGCCAAGGCTTGGGAAGGCTTAAATGCTATATAAATAAGATGAAGTCAAGGATGAGGGAATGTTTATTATTCTTGATGTAAAGATATTTTCAGATCTGGAATTTTCATGTGACATTCCACTGCTTTCTTGGGTTGTTTAGTAGAGATTGCAGGTGATGTTTAGCATAGGGTGTTCCTGGTCAAGAATCCCACCTCTTTCTTAGAGTAGCTCTAGAAAGATTTTTTTACTTCATTCTACATCAGGTTGTAAGTGCCACATCTCTTTTCCTACTTTCTACAGAACACTCATATTCAGAAATTGCAGATTTCTGAAGATCAGTTTGGAAGGAGGAAGTTGTCTTTAGTACTTCAGCTGGAGAACTAGTGAGGGCTTATTCCTATCACCTTGGGTTTAAATATCAGCTTCCCAAAGCTTCATTGCATATTGAGAATCAGGCCAAAAGTTATTGACCTCCTAGCAATAGTACTTCCTTCAGGAATTATGTTGTCTATCTTGCAGATCAAAAGGGAGGAAGGAAGTTGCTAATATTTCAACTAGCAATCATGTGAGGGGTCACTCCCTCACATTTTCATCAGTCTTACCATCAGTCTAGAGTTTATTGCAGAATTTTTCAGCAGGCAGAAGGCCTCTCTCTCCCTCACATCGCAATTTCTAGTAGCAATTGTGTTGCAACAACTGTAATCATCATTGGAGGATTGAGAAGCTAGATCTAGAGCTTCTAGGTCATAGATATGAAGAAGGGATCAACCCTTCAAGCCTAGATCTGATCTGCTAACATATTTCAGCCATATATTTGTCAGATCTAGCTTCAGATTTGTATTTCCCAGCAAATCAAGGATCAAATCCTATGGAGGTGATTTTCCAAAGTTGCAAATCTGGAAAATCCTTTCTGGGTTATCTTGGGAATCCATCACATTGGCCAGATCTTGAATCTTGGCATCATCTAAGCTCCATTTTTTAGTAGATCTTCATTTTCATTTTCAGCCTACAACTATATGTTCATATTCTACTGAAGGGACAGCGCAATATTTGCTTCAGTGACTCTCCAGTTACGTTGTACCTATTGTAGCTTGTTTTCTGGGTGCTTCTAGACTATCTCTTTGGCTATATCTGCTCATATTTTGTAAATGGTGTAACTGATTCTTCTCCAATCTAATAAAATGGCTCAGCGTCTCTGTAAATTCTAATGTTGTCTTAAGATTTATTGCTTATCTTGCTGCAGTTCTTATATTGTGTTTAAGTATTACTGCATTCTCCCTTTTGGGATATTACAAACCGTACTATATTTTTTCCCTGAATTCCGCTAACGGAGCACCAATTTGGAGGAATTAGTGGGACAATTAAAATGAGAAATGTGACCTTAAGACCGAATTTTTAACTATATAATGGTGGCCGAAAATATTTTTTTTTAAATAAAATATTCGGCAAGGCAGCCTCTGTGCCCACGATCCCATGCCAATAGTCATATGGTATGTATATGGGGGGTCGAGGCTAAGTCATGGCCCCTTAACCCATAACCTTCATCGCCATAACATTTAAATATTGTTTTGATTGCATAGTTTAACAAGACCCATGGTAGCCCGGCTAGTTAAGGCGTTGCGTTGTTTGTTTTGAGGTATGATGTTACAATCCATCGGAGGTTAATTTGGACTTCAACCAAATTTTTGGTGGCCCCCGTGCTTCCATGTGGAAGCCTCCAGTTGGGCCACACGGAAACATGTGGCTGGCCACCATCCAACCAATGAAATTCACCCACACCAACACTAGTAGAATTCAGCCAAATGGAGAGTCCTGGTTTGTCCAACAAGCCCAGTAAACCATGCCCAGTCAACATGCCTAGTCAGCTGTACAGACTGCTAATTGGGGAGCCGGCACAATTTTTGCCAAAATTTTTCATGTTTGGAAAAATGAACAGAACTCATTTCCAGGAGCATTTGGTGTCATTTTTCCGCGAAACGAGTCGTGCCGATTCAGAACGATGAATTCTACACAAGAGCACAGGTTTCAAGCCATTCCGATAACTTTCATTTTGAGTATATTTTTGAGCACCTGATTAGAAAGTCTTCGATGGCTCTAGTTGGATGGATCTAGAGGAAGGTTTTGTCATTACCTTTGGCTAGGACCAGGTTGTAGCTTCACCTATTCTTGTTACTTTTAGTTAATAAAGAGACTCGTGTCTTGTTTCCAAATTGCATTGTTGTTCTATGAATGTTAATTTGTGATGCTTATGATATATATATATATATATATATATATACTTTGAATTCGATGATCTACTCATATTTTTGTGATTAAATTGCAAGTATGCACATCTTGGAATAAGATAGAGGATTTGGACCCTACAGGATCTACTTCAAACATAGGACCTCTGGGTATGTTTCCAATCCCTAATTTTAATAATTCAAGTGCTTGGCATGATTGTATGAGTTCTCTTTTTTATCATTTTATTTCGCTTTGTTGGGGCTCTCAACCCTAGCCCTTGGGAAATTTTCCCTTCAACACTAAAAAAATTATCCCCATGGAAAATTGCTAAAGAGTGTACAAGTTATTGATGTTTAATGGAATTCCGCTAAATAAGTATTTGACCATATGTGAAAAATATTAGAGTAACAACCAAGATAGAAAAACTATTTTCCATCAAGTGAAGGACTATAAAAACAATATTTATTAACTTGCAAGGAAAACATGTGGGAAAATGGGTAGAGATGGCTTCAAGTATCCAAACCATTTCCCAAATTCATAATTTCATAGGGATGAACTATGAAATCTAGTCCATGAAAGTGGTGATCTTGTTGAGGGATTAGGGTGTTTTGGATTATGTATCCCATGGGTATACAAACCAATATATATGGAATCCAAATAGGCCTAGATAAATGTTCAAAGGAATTAGTTAAAAGAACACAAAGAAAGGTGCAAATGCATTGCATCTCATCCAAAATTATTTGGATGACACCATATTCCCCAAGTTTTTTTTTGCAATTTTCTCTAAAAATACTTGGGATATCTTGGAGATAACCTATAAAGGAATCACCAAGGTGAAGAGAGTGAAATTGAAAATTTTGAGAATATAGTTTGAAAACCAGGTCACGAAGGAGTAAGATTTGATATATCAGTACATGACCTAAGTAAAAACCATTGTAAATCATTTTAATATGTACAGAGAAGAAGTTGTGGATTAGAAGGTAGCCAAAAAGGTTCTTAGAACCATATCCAAAAAGTTTGATTTGATAATTGTGGTGATTGAAGAAGAAAAATATTTGAATCAACTCTCTATATATTAATTGATTGGGTCTCTTATCTCCCACAAATCTAGAATCAGTGGAAATGACAATTCATCTCTTGTGAATGCATTTAAGGACCAAGTTTCTCTTTCCAGAGGAAAATGAATATCAAGAGGTAGAGGAAGAGGAAAAATCCACAAAGATGGTGAGGAATATTTAGAACATAAACGGAAAGTGAAGACAAATTCTCACAAAAAATTCAGAGGTATCATAAATCTAATATCAAATTTTACTATTGCAATAAGCTATTTCATTGCGCCAATGAATGTTGGAAGAAGAAGATTGACCTTGGAAAGAAAATTCCAATTATCTAAATATCTCTAAGAACAATGTTTTTTTTTTTGTTCCTTACCTATCTTGCTTCCCACGAATCCTGAAATGATGTATGGTATCTAGATAGTGGTTGCAGTAATCACAAGATCGGAAATAGAGATTTGATTTCAACTTTTCACGAATTAGTGAAAATAGAAGTTAAATTAGGCACAATCTCTATTGTTTATGTGAAGGGTAAAGGAATGGTCAATATCATGACCAAACGGAGCCAACAAAAAAATATGCCATATGTGTTCTATGCTCATTTTTGAAACATAACATGTTTATTGTTTGCAAAATTACTCAAAAGAGTGCAATGTAGTCTTCATGGTAGTAAAGTGTTTCATTTGCGATAAGCTTTCTAGTTAAAATCTAATTGTTAAAATTCAGATGACTAAGAACTAAATGTATTCTCCTATCATGATTTTTGGAAACAATATTCTTCATTTTCCCAAAAGGAAACCTACATTGATGATTTTTGGTTATGGAATTCTAGATATGGTCATATTCATTTCTATTTTTTGAAGTTGTAGCAGCAGAAAAGGATGGTAAGATGATATCCTTCCATCCATGAACTAGTTGGAAAATTTGAGTGTTGCATCCTTTCAAAGAAAAATAAGGAAAATTTCCATAAAGGTGTATCCTATATTGCAAAGGATCCCCTAGAGCTAGTTCATACTAACTTGTGTGGACCAATTCAAACTTAGTCACTTGGAGGAAGTTATTATTTTCTTACTTTCATAGATGACTATAGAAATAATACTTAGGTGCACTTCCTTGGGAATAAATAAAATCCTTAGGTTTACTTCCTTGGGAAGAAATCATAAGCATTTGATAGGTTCAAATAATTTGAAGTGTTGGGCAATAAACAAAGTGGCTACTAGATTAAATTTTTGAGATAAAAAAAATAAGACAACACATGATTCAAATAATTTTAATGATTCTTTCAAGGAACATGACATCAAATGAAAATTCACATCTAGATGTAGACTGCAATAAAACGGTGTATCTAAGAGTAAAAATAAAACTATCGTGAGCATGATAGGGAGCATGCTAAAAGGGAAAATATTGTCACATGAATTATGGGGAGAAGCATTAGCTTGTTTTGTATATATTTTGAATAGGTCACCCACAAGAAGTATAAAAATTAAAGTGTCACAATTAACATGGTCAAGTAAAAGTTATCGTTTAGCACACTTTAAAGTTTTTTATTGCATAACATATGCCCATATACCTAAACAAGTAAGGAAGAAATTATATGATAAGAGTGAGAAATGTATTTTAATTGGATATTGTGACTAGTCCAAGGATTACAAACTATATAATATAGTGACCAAGAAAGTTATCATCATTAGATATGAGAGTTTAAAGAAGAACAGGCATGGGACAAAAGTATATACAAGACCATAACCATTGGAACAACAAATTTTCACACTGAAGATGCAATAGAAAAAAAAAACAAGTTGGAAAGTAAGGTTCACAAATATAGTCACTCGATATGAGTACTCCATCAAGGAATCCAACAAATTAAAATCAAGGATAACCATCGAAGCCATTGGGTTTATCTATTCATAGTCTTCAATCTAGTAATAATTAGGAGTCAATTCTAGAAATATGAGAAGCTTGCAAGATATATATGAAGAGTTATCAACTCATTCAAATTATGCATTGTTCAATTGTAAACTCACCTTTTTTAAGGAAGCAATAAAACATGAAAAATGGGCTAATAAAATGGGTAAGAAAATATATTCCATTGACATAAATGAACAAGATCTAGTATAATTAACCAAAGACAGACAATGTATTAGAGATATTTATTTAGAACCATCTAAATCACAAGATCAATTGGTTGACATATTAATAAATCCATTGGAAATATATGTTTTTGAATTTCATAGACAGAATTTAGGAGTGATAGATGTTGAAGCATGAATTAATTAAGGGGGAGTGTTAGAGTAACATAATTACACTCACTAGTTAGTTTGTTCTTCAGTTGTAACTTCTTCGATTTCAAGTAAACAAAAGTCTATTGGTCAATTATACCATTGTAAAAAATAGGTTTATACTTATACAAAAGAAGGGTATCAGAGTCAAGTTAGTCTTGAGTCTATGATAATTAGAGAGCCACAAAATTGAGTAGTGTGTATCCTAATGAGACTATTGCAATGGATTGAAGGTTTGCAAAGGTGTTTCTACTAGTGAAGGAGAGTTGTTATTTCCTTGAGCCAATGTTGAGAGGAACATGACCAATGCTTAGAGTTGAAGCATTGCTATTTTTTTAAATTGTCTTCAAACATTTCAAACATCGATTGGAATGAGGAATCTCTCCATTATGAAATTTTGATCTAACTTCAAAACACAAAACCTAGTGCAATTTGAAATCTTAATGGGACTTGAACTACTAAAGTTGTTTCAGTCCAAAATCTAGATACATGAGCATACTTAGTCTACAAATTTGAGGATCCAATAAAATCATGATGTTATTGTGGGAGTGATCAAAATGAGTTATGTTGGTCAAATACTAAGGAATCAATGGTATTTCACCATCTAAATGCTTGATTTTGATGGAAATATGTTAGAGAGTGAACCACTTACCAATAGTTGATGTAATTCGATTGGAGAATCTATTAATTAGATGAAAAAACGTGTTAAATTAACAAGTATGATAGAACCCTCCTTCTCCATCAAGTGAACAACTACAAAATCAAGATTCAATAACTTGTTAGGAGAAAATGCAAAAAAATAGGCAAATCTTTGCTCAAATTTCCTCTTTCATAGGTAATAACTATGAAATGTGGATAATAAGAATGGAAACCATATTGAGGGCTTAATATATTTGGGATTACCGAAGAAACAAAAGATCTAAGTGAGAATTATGTAGATGAATTGACGAGTTCTCTATTGGCATTATGATGTAATGTGTTATCCTTGATGGAAACCTACTCAATGAGTTCCCTTTTGATAGAAACCTAGTTGCTGAAGATGTAAACTTGATGTATCTATAGGTCAGTTTAGATGTGACAGAGAAAGGAATACCAATCAATAACAGAGGAATCATGAAGGGAAAGTTTCAGGAATTATATGCAGGTTTGATGAAGGGAAGCCGCGTATATGCAGGTGTATACATAGGTTCAATTCGTGTATATATGTAGGTTTGATGAAGGGAATCTACATATACACATGTGCATATGCATGTTCAATGAAGCCAAGTAGTGTATATACGCAAAAGTAGTATATATGCATGTTTCGTGAAGAAAAGTCATGTATACATGCTGGTACAAAGAAGCAAAGTTGTGTATGTGTTGGTGTAAAAATTTTAACAATACCAAGGGTCTTTACCATGGTATTAGCCCACAATATTGAGTGCAGTAATGGCTATTTGATCCCATCCAAGAATACCATTGACACTTGTGTGGTTTAGGCTCATGGTATTGGCCAAGGCTAAAACTATAGAAGGAGGTGAAGATCAAAGTGCTAAGAGGGCATGAGTGAGGTTAATGAATGAATACTTCAATATGAAGTATATTTCTATGGTATGGGCTATAGTTGATTAATAGATCTGAAATAATGATCCACCCATAAATATAATGATGGATCAAGATCTCTAGACTTGAAATGACTATGTATTGCATGATTTGTTTATGGGATGATTAGATCTGTGATTTTATGTATATTTATTATCTTGAATGTTTTTGATCTGGGTATGTATGAATTTGTGATGAGTAACATTGTTATAAGTTAAAATTTGCAGATCTGTATACGATTTTGACACTAGAAAATCGCGTACACACGCGGGTCCAACTCTGCAAATTAGTGTATGTTTGCTGAAGTATGTTTAAGATATATACGCGGGTTTGGTTCTGGATAAGTGTGTATATATGCCGAAAATCCTTTTGAAAAACATGTACATAAAGGAAGGGTTTATACTTGTAAATAATTGATCAATGATATCAATTCTACTGTATTTCCGATGCATGCCAGTGATGTATTCATGTTGATCTGGGTTTAGTAACAATGTCTGAAGTAGAACTGTTTGAATGATGAAGTTGATATTGGGTGCCTGTTGATTGTGTTAGAACAGGGTAAATTTTGGAAAAAAATCACGCCTTGAATATCCGAGATGTGGTAATCATATTTTCGAGTTCATGGATGAAGGTCAAAACAAAATAGAAATGGCTTTATCAAATTTTGTCCCAAGAGAAGTTTACTTTATTTAAAATATAGAATTAAATTAATTCTATGTTTTTTAGTTATACCTTGTGCATTTTTCGCTTATGGATGATGAGCTTTGATTAAGATCAACAGTTTAAATCCATTTTCAGACCCCTTCAGTGCTTCAAAGTTTAATGAATGAGGGGGGTCTGAAAAAGCACAGTTTTCAAATCCAATCCAAGACCACGTGGAAAGTTGTGGGGAATTCACAGCCCCCTCGTTCGAATCCGCTTACCACTTTTTGGGCCCTTCAAAAATCTTTGTCAAGACTTGATGTCAAGACAGTGATAGGGGAATTTCTTCGCACCATTTCCAACCATCAAATTACAGTGGTATATCCAATGCTTCAAATCATATATCACATAGTAGGTTGAAATTATAATGTTTTCACATGAGTTTTGAAGGTTTAAGGTGGCAAAGTTAGGTGTTTCCATGAATTTGGGTACGATCTAATTTTTGCAGAAAGTTTGACTTTCAGTAGCTAAGGAGTCAAAATATTTTAAGGGTTAGATACCAAAAGTTAAAGTTTACGGTAGCTAAAAAAATTAACTGCACCTATTGCTAGCTACCAAAAGTGCCGAAAATTTATAGGGTTTGTACAGTCGTGTCATTTCCATATCAAAGTTGGTACACAGATCATCATGTGAAACTAATATCTCAGGACCGTGCCAAGCTATCATTTCATCCGATTTTCACAAATATCATAACTCGTTCATATCTCCATATCATGCAATCACGACTTAAATTGTGTCCATTCATTTCAATTAATCCCCAAATAACGGTCATGATTTCTGCCTGCGTTTTGAATTGGTCGAGAATCAGTTATGTTTGTTTTAAAAGTTACCCACAGACCCAAAGTCCTTCATTCTCTGAGTCTGCATTAGTTTCTTGCTGTCCTATATCCCCAGCTTTTGTTGTTCTACCCTCACTTTCACGCTCAGTTAGTGTCATCATCAACCTTCCGCATACCACAGCCCCTCTGCAACCTGCAAGTTTAGTTTAAAATTTTTTCAGGTCCGGGAGAAGAAGATGTCAACTCGAGATGCTTTGTTGAGAAAAGAATTACAAGACACAACGTATCTAGATGCACACCTTCATGCATGTGAATTTTTCAAGCAAGTGGGTTATTACAGGTTCTGCAAAAAGTTCCAAGGATACCATCAGGGTATCACATAAGCCTTTGCAAAGAATTTTGATGGATGTAAGGTGAAAATTGGACCCATGAAAATGTAGATTGATGAGGCCAGTGTGGCTGCAGCCATAGAAATTTCAGGTGAAATAGAGAGGTGGTTTAAGACCACCTCCATCAAAGAAGTGGATTTTAGGTTTTTCCTCAAATAAGAACATCAAAACATGAAATGGCAGAAGGACATCCCCAAGATTTATTTGCAAGAGAAGTGGCAAACATTGTTGAAGATGATCCAGGTCTACATCACTTGTGAAGGGATATATGGGAGGACCATGCTCTATCATTTCAGGTTTCTCCTCCACTTCACAGGTAAGCAGCCTCTAAATATGACATTTTATCTCCTCAAAAGTCTCACCAAAATGGCTTCTAAATTCCAGGCTAAACCCTAGATAGCTAGCGGCAGCCTATTCCAACATGGGCTAATCAAGTTGATAGTGATAGAAGAACTCAATAGGAGAATAAAAACATGGAACTATATCCTATTTTGGGGAGAGTTTGAGCAATAAATCCAACCAAATAAGGGAAGAATTCCCTCACAGTAGTTGTCTTCCCCAAAAACCAACAAGAGGAAAAGGAGGGCACTATCTTCTGTACAAGCTGTCACCAAATATTCTCCCTCAACATCCAAGAAGTTAAATAAAAGGTTAGAGTTTGGGAAGGAGGCAGAGGTTCAAGGTGAAACTACAGGGGTAGAGGTTCAATATGAAAATATAGCAACCAATGTTCTCAACCTACCATTTTCAGATTCAGAATATGAGCCATTAGCTGTAGAAAAAGAAGCTGAACCCTTAGCTGCAAAATCTGAGGTAGAACCTTTAGCTATAGAAATGGGAGGAGGGTCATCAGTTGTAGAAACAGAAACCCATGAAGAAGCTGCAACATCATCACAAAATAAGGTCAGCAGAAAACCTAAGATACAAAATTTGCAGGAGGAAAATGATGAGTTAAAAGTTTTGGAAAGACTCCTAAAGAAGGAGAATGAAACCCTTAAGTAGTCATCTAGCAAAATCAATTCTGCACTCGATCAATTGGCTATTAAATATGAAATAGTAAAGAAAAATAACAAAATGTCGCACCAACATAATATCAAGTTTCAAAATAGGAACAAGGTTTTGAGGTTCAAAATTATTCACAAGAAGCTAAAACCTCAAGCTCACCTCACACTTGACACCCTAGCTCAAGCTGCCCTTGAGTTCAGTTGAAGAGGCTGTAATAAATGAAAGCAAGGTCGAAGGACAAATCAACATTTTTGATGAAATTCAAGAGAAATTTCCAATTTTTTCAGCTAAAGACCATTTCAGAATCCCTAATTAGTTGTCAAAAATCATGCTTAGATAATCGGCAACTAAGCGCACTCTGTTTGACCTCCTTAGCTACCGAAAGTTTTGTTATGGAAGAAAGTACAAAATCTCCTCAAATCAAGGCAAATCGACTCCTTCATGATCTCCAAAGCCTCCATAGTGATATTCTAATTATAACTCGTCCTCAATAGGCTGCTAACACCTCAGATTTGATCAGATTGGACCTTAAATATTATCAAAGCAAATCTAGTTTTGTTGGAATTTTGTTATATTTTATAGATTATTAAGTTGTAACGAGCAAGTAGTATTGTTTGTTTTTTCCTTTTTACTGTAAGAGATCGAATATTCTGTAATAGATTAGGAGATAGGGCATGATTGTAAAAGATATCAAATCTCTATTTAGGGTAGAACACAAATATGCATTTTCCTGAAATATCTGAAATAGTTAAAGCAACGATTTGATCATCCTAATCTATAGGATCTTAAATGTAATGGGGAAAAGCTATAAATTATAGGATCTAATATGGGATAAGGGTTAGACCTGAGGGGAGGAAGATATTGTAAATATTTTCAACTGGCTGTAAGTGAATTTTACTTAGATGAATGAAAAGACCTATTGTTTTCCATATTCTTGTGTCATGATAATGTGGTGAAGTAATTCTTGTTGTTATCAGTCATTTACTTGTTTCATACCTTGCTTTACTTCCTTATTTTTTATAATAAAATTTTGTTCAGGATTTGTCATTGGACACCCTGCTCAGGCTTTAAGCAATATTTATGTTTTCTTCTGAAGTTTGAATGTAGAATTCAGATAAGGTATGCTCTGCATTTAGATGGAATCCTAATATTTTCTTCTTTTCCACTCACAAATTGTTAAGATCCACTGACATGAATATCTCACCTGGTTACACACGATCTCATTCACTCATTCATTTAAATCTTCTTTGACCTTTTGACTCCATTAACCCAATGGCACGCTTTTGTTGTCTCAACCACACATTTCAACAAACCTCTCTACCCTCATAACTATCCTAATATAAGAATCAGTAAACAAAGATAAAATAAACAGAGAGATCCCTCTCTGAGTCTTGGAGGGCTAGATCCTTGACTCAAAGCGGTTTGATGTTTCCTCTGGGATTCAGTCTTCAACCTTGAAATTAAGGAGTGCTAACAGATTGGTCAAAAAGGATGCTTAATGCTGCTAACTGTATGAGGGTTCAGAGATTTTTAATTTAACATAATATTTTAGAATGTCTCTGTCCAATTCTGTGACCGGTTCAGAGTAATAATTTTCAATACTTAGTATATTGAGATCTGTACGCAGGTTGCAATACATAAAAGCGCGTATACACATGGGTTGCCTTAAGTGAAGTAGCGTATACATTTTGATATACGAATTTTTGGAGCTACAGTTGATTCAGTGTGTAGATACAAAATTTTGGGTTCATTTATGATAATATGGTCACAATGATCTCTCTGTTCTACTTGACTTAAGTTGATTCAGTGGTTGGTTAAGTATTTTCATGATTCAGTGATTGATTGGTTTAGTGGTTGTTTTCAGTAATTGGGTGAATTCTTTGGTTACAATAATCAATTTCAGTTTTGATATTTGTCTTATATGATGTTGAAGGGTTCAACATGGATTATGTGATGAAAAGAGGCCTACAAGTTGTGATGTATTGAAGGAGTGGATCCAGTGTGAAAATTTATGAAACGTGGTCAGTGGTGGTGTGGAGGGTTGGAGCCTTCAGTGAGGAAGTCAGAGCTTCCTGCTAGTAGGAGCTGGTGATCATATCAGCGGGTTGTAGCTCCTTTCTAGTAGTTGTTGGTAAATGAGAGTAAGGGGTCGAAGCTCCCTTCCAGTGGTGGCTGGTAAATGAGATCAAGGGGTTGGAGCTCCCTTACAGTAATAGCTGGAGAATAAGTGAAGGTATAAGCCTTTAGCAGGTAGGTGCCTACATGTTGGTATTAGTCTGCGCCAGTACAATATTGTAAGAAATTTTCTATATAATAAATATTGAAGACAAAGACGACAACAACGGTGGTTTTCTCCCACATTGGGTTTCCACCTTAAATCCTGGTGTTCATGTGTGTTTCTTATGTGTGATGGTTTATTCTATTCTTACTCCACATGTTTACTTCTTACTAAATGTATGATGAATCATTAACGCATTGGTCTAAGTAAAGTTACTGAAGATTTATCTGAGTTATAAGTTCACTAGTCATACGCTAGTTTATGGAATGAAAGTCACGTACATACGCTATTTGGCTTAAGTAAAGTTGCGTATAGAATTCAGTACATAAAAGTAAAATTTTGTGTGAGTTTTAAATACTGATTCACCCCCCCCCCCCCTCTCTTAGTTTTTTTCCCAACAATTGGTATCAGAGCAAGTTCTTCATAAGAAGCTTGATCGCTTCAAGGAGATCCGTCACAATTGGAAGGACGCAAAAGAAGAAGGCTACTCAAAGGAAGAATACAACTCAGAAAATGTGTGCAGCAATAAATGAAGAATATAAAGCAGGTATTGATTGTTTTTCTTGTGATCCACTTCCTTGTTCATGCACTATCGAAGATAGTGAATATGAAATTGAAAGTAATGTTATGGATCTAGAAGCAAAAATTTCTAAACTCAAAAATGAAGTTGAAGACTAGAAAATTCTATTTAATGAGAGAGAATGTATCTACAAAGATGTGATTACTAGATTGAATAATCACTTACAAGAAAGAAACTCGATTGAGAAAATGAACAAAGAACAGATAGACTAGTGTCAAAGGTTGCAGGATGAAGTAACCATTCAAAGTGAAGGACTTGAAGCAGAAATCATCACTCTCAAATCAGATTTGGAAAAATAAAATAAGAGAAATGAATAACTTCTACAAACATTTGAAGAACAAGAAAATGGGATGAAAGAATAAATTCTAAAATTAAATGAGCAAGTAGAATAAGGAAGAAGGGTCGAAGATGGTATGAAGAAGAAATTCAAAATATTGGAGGTTGATGTAAACATTTTAAATGGAAAATTATAAGAAAAGGATAAACACTTGATATTTCAAGATAGTACTAAGATTCTGGATATTAATTTTAGTATTCATTAAAGGTCTCCTTCTATTAAATTTGTTCTTGGTTTTCATGAAACTGTTAAAGGAGAATCTAGTGTTCAACATTGGATACAACAATGCTCCTCGTGTGTTTCGCGACATGGACTAACCGCCTCTCATGGATCCTTAGCTCAGACAATGTGATCGTTCAATAAAGCCTGCGGGTTTTGGTCTAATGGAAATCATGATTCCCAACAAGTGGTATCAGAGCATAGGTCATGAGTTCGATACACACTCGACTCACATTGGGGGGGATATTCTTGGACATTGGATAAACCAACGCTCCCCGTGTGTTTCGTGATGTGGACTAACCGCCTCTCGTGGATCATTATATTTTGCGATGTGATCGTTGAATAACACCTACGGGTTTTGGTCTAACAGAAATCGTGATTCCCAACATCTAGTTCACTAGACAATGCTAGATATTCAAAGGATATCAATGGAAAACATGAGGTGTTTAAGGAGACAAAAGGTCAACTAATGATCATGAATTCTCAAAGGAAATCACTCACACCCAACTATATAAGTATAAATTGATTCTCTCCTATGGTAAATAATGTTGAATGCTTTATATGTCATAATTATGGACATGTTGCAGCCAATTGCAAGAGTAGATTGTTTCAGTCGCAAACAAATAGACACTACATAGAGATATCATCAACTCCTAGGTACTCATGTTTCTTTAAGGGTTATTGTTTTTCGTGCAACAAATTTGGACATAAAGTTGTTGATTGCAATAGAAGGAACATGAGGAAAACTTATTCCTATGCTCCCTTTTCTGATCACATAAGATGTTATTCTTGTAACAAGTTTGGGCATCTAGAAAAGAAATGCAGGAACAGATCAATGAATCACCAAAGACAACATGGAAGAAAAATAGATGTTATCATAAGACTGAAGAAAGATGGATCCGCCAACATTCATGTTAACAAGAAGAAAGAAGAAGAGATAAGATGTGGTCTTGCTCTCTTTGCATTTAAAAATGAGGATGAATGGTACATAGACAACAAATGTTCTCATCACATGACTAGTGATAAGAGTTAGATGGAGTCTCTCAAGAAAAATCAAGATGGTAAGGTTCTTCTTTCAAATGATGCTCCAACAAAAGTTTTGGGAAAAGGTAGATCTAGAATTAACAAAAATAGAAAGAAAGTTGATACCTTATTAGTTCAAGGCCTAAAAAAAAAATATTAAGTGTAGGAAATGGAAGATAAAGGAAATGTAATTGTGTTCACATCAACCAAATGCAAGGCCATGGATGAATAAACTGGAAATTCCATAGCAACGGGATACAAAAACGTTGATAAATTATATGTGTTTAAAGATATGACCTCTCACAGTTATAACGAGGATTTAGACTCGCACTGAAAGAAGAAAATTACCATTGCAGTCCATCATTCTTGAAATAATATTGTTATCAGTAACTGCAATATATGAAGGTTGGTTTGGTAATTATGGTTGTTTATATTTCTCGCAGTGCATCTGATGTGTCAACAAAAGGTGGGTACAGACTGTACAAGTTCAAGGGGACATGAAGCTATGAAATTTTCAATATTTCACTTTTTGTATGCGGGTTGCATGAACTAAAGCTACGTATATACGCGAGTTCCCTTGAATACTGTCACATATGTTTTTTTCTGTAGAAATTTGAATAACTGTTATATTATTCACTGAGATTCTCCTGATCACACACTATTTTAAATTCATGCACAATACATAATCTCTTCTACCATTGATCATTACATGCGGAAATAAAATCAATTGCATGCACACATTAAAACCATAAAAAATCACACATATGAACACAGTATTTTATGGGAAATCTTAAAGCTAAAAAACCCAACTATCTGTATATTATATGTCATAGAGATCATGTCACAATCATTGTACAAATCTCCTCACAAGCTCTCAGCACAACCTCCAATTGCTACACACTAATCAAGCTAGATCTAGAAAAACACGTGCTCCAATCTCTGCCACCTGATAGCCAGCCTCTATTGCATAATCAATGTTGTAGAATGGCTCATAAATAACTTCGAACCACCTAGCTTGTACTGCACAATCCTCATGGGCTCCTCCGATCACTGGTTATTGCAAATATGCAACAGTATAGTCACAACTGATAGTTAACCTACTCTTTCACCTATCTCTGTACTGGTCTCCACTGAAACTGTCCATGCACTGAAGTTAATTGATGTATTCTTTGGTTGATTAATGAGTTTATAATTAGTGAATTAATTAATAATTAATTCACACCACTCTTCACTAGTGTATTAATCAGTTAGACTAAATACAACTAGTTCAACTATGTTTAGATTAGTTAAACTGAACACAACTCCATTAACTTCCTCAATCAACTCCACCAAACTCTGTCACATGAGTTCTAACTGAAGTATCCATGCAATAGCTCCACATAACCCTTAGGAATAGCGTAATTCCTTCTGTCAGCTCCTGTGCCACATCCGTGCACTTAATTGAAGTGCTCCAAGAGAATAAGATAATGTTTATAGTCCAAATATTATTAAGAGCTAATAATATTCGACATATCTATTTTTAGACTGGCAATCTAAAAATAGATTCCGCCCAATAGGTCTAAAAATATAAGTCCATCTATTTTTCCAACTTGACCAACCATCCAAAAATAGCATCCTGCAACTCATAGAACATGGTCCATATGTCTAAAAATAGACATAGTCTAAAACTAGACTTTGCGCCAAAAAATAGCCTGCGGGCCCACTTAGTGAAGGAAACTTCTTTCCACTAAGCTCATCATCTTGTTGCAATCTCAACACTCCCTCTCAACAAGATAAGGATTATCTGCCACCCCTATCTTGCCTCTGTGTTATTCGAATTTGCTCCTGGTGAGTGCCTTCGGCAAGATATCAGCATCCTGATCCTCCATGGAAATGTATGAAAGTAACATGATCTTCTGCTGCACACAATCTCTGATATGATGATACCGATCCGTGAAGCCATGCCGCCTCAAATCATCCTCCTGTCTGTACCATGATCCATATCCCGATGTGCCTTTGATATATCTCAATACATGCTTGTCTGCCTTCCGGCAGAGTTTGGTAGGCTTAACCATAGCTTGTGAAAGCTGGTTCACAGCATAGCATATGTCGGGTTCTGTATTGACCAGATACATAAGCGACCCCATCAACTGTCGATAAACAGTGGCATCCACTACCACCGCCGAAGTAGCATCCTCCTTCCTCCATCCTCCAGGAAGAGGAGTATCAATAGGCTTGCAGCCATGCATGTTGAACTTCTCCAATATCTCCCAGGCATACTTGCCTTGAGAAAAAAACAGTCCATAACTGCGCTACCAAATTTCCAATCCCAGGAAATAATGAAGGAGGCCCAATTCCTTCATCTCAAACTCCTTTGCAAGATCAGCCTTGCATGAGTGTATCAACATTTCATCACCTGTCAAAATAAAATCATCTACATAAAGTACAATGATCAGCAACTTACCCTCCACCACTATCTGGTATAAGTTCGGATCCGCCTCACTCTTGGAGAATCAAAGTCCGGTGAAATAACTGTCTATCCATGTGTACCAAGCACGAGGTGCTTGTTTCAACCCATACAATGCTCTCTTGAGCCTGCACACATGCGACCCGCTGCTGAAGATCTCGAAACCTTCGGGCTGCTCTATGTACACCTCCTCCTCAATCACCCCGTTGAAGAACGCAGTCTTCACATCCATCTGATGAATGTGCCACCCCATCTGCGCTGAGAGAGCAAGAATCGTCCATATGGAAGAATACCTTGTGACAGGTGAAAATGTTTCCTCATAATCGATCCCCTAAATATGTGAAAAGCCTTGGGCAAAAAATCTTGCCTTGTACTTCTCCACACTCCCGTCAGCTTCCTGCTTCACTTTGTAGATCCATCTCGAACCCACCACTGATTTCCCTTCAGGCCTCGGGACAATCTCTCATGCACTGTTTCTGACAATCAAATCATACTCTTCCACCATGGCATCTACCCATGCGGAATCCTCCACAGCTTCCTCGAAAGAGGATGGCTCTGTCGCGATACACTTGCTCATAAGAGCCATGTATCCCGTCTACCGGTCAGGTGACTGTCTCTGTCTACACTGTGATGTGCAAAAAGCTCCCACAACCTCTAACCATCTTTTCGAGCCATGTGATCTCACTCGTAGTGTGCTTCCACCCTCTGATGGTTGGCGCTGCATGAGTGGTCTCTTCCACTCCATGAAACTCCTCTTGTGGCTGATCCACATCCTGAGGCTCATCCTTAGGAACCAATAGCTCCTCATCTGCATGCAACTGTGGCTCCCTCTCAAGTGAACACTTCATGGCTTTCTCCTCATGAAATTTGATATCCCGTCACACAACAGTCTTGCGACTATCTAGCAAATACACATGATAGTTGTGGGGTGTATCAGTGTACCCCACAAATATCCCAACCTCTCTGATCGGCTCCAGCTTCTTCTTGGCATCCTTTGTCACATGAATGTAAACAGGTGAACCAAAAATCCTCAAATGGGAAATATCATGCTTCTTACCAGAAAACGCCTCCTCGGGTGTACTCATGCCAAGTATCCTTTGAGGAAAATGGTTTTGCACATATACTGTAGTATTGCATGCCTCAACCCACAAGTGTATGGGAAGGCCCTAATCATGCAACATCGCCCGTGCAACACCCACGATCGTTCTGTTCTTCCACTCAGCAACCCCATTCTGCTATGGGTTATGAGGTGCTATGAGCTCTCTTCGAATTCCTTTTGTGCTGCAATAGTCCTTGAATTCGCCAGAGATGAATTCACTACCATTGTCACTCCTAAGAGCCTTCACCTACTTCCCCGATTTTTTCTCAACCAGTGCCTTGAACTCACAGAACTTTGAGTATGTCTCGCTCTTCTTCTGCATGAAGAAGATCCAGCACTTACGAGAAAAATCATCAACAAACATCACATAGTACCTGTGCTTTGCTGTCGAAGCTACTGCAAAAGGTCCACACACGTTTGTGTGAATTCTCTCAAGGATCGTCGTGGCGCAACTGTCCTTCTCGTGAAAGGTCGATTTCACAAATTTTCCTAAGGTACATCCCTTGCACTGATCTGACTGCACAAGTGTACCCTTAGGAAGCCCAGTAGAGATCTGCTGCAGTATCTTCAAAGCTCCATGGTGAAGGTGGCCCAATCTCCAGTGCCACAACTTGCCATCATCCCGGCTCACCACTCCTTCTGCCTTGCCTGCCATTGTTGCGCAGCCATCTACCTGCAATTGATAAAGGTTCTTAACTCGAACCCCTATCCTCCGAGTCTCACCAGTTTCCTTACTGCGCAGGAAAGCCTTTCCCTCGCTAAAGACAACATCATATCCCTTGTCTTCTAACATCGCCACAGAGATAAGATTCTTCTTCAATCCTGGAACATGCATCACTTCCTTCAATCTGAAGGGTTTACCAGACTCCCTCTCAAAGGAAATGGTATCGATACCGGTTGCACTGTATCTACCATCATCGCCCATCTCAATGTGCACTCCAAGATCTTTCTCATCCAGATCAGTAAACAAATCTCGATCTCCTGTCATGTGAAAAGATGCATCACTGTCAAGAAACCACACTTGAGACCAACACATGCGATCAAGAAAAACTAACTCAAAATCAAGAGGCTATTTCTCCATCCAAATAAAATTATTTTTCTTCTTCTCAGACAACTAGTGGCATAATGTCGTTGGTGATGGGCAGCGCCTTCACTTTGGACATGTCCTATTTTGAATTTGCACCGTATTGAGAAGCATGATTTTCTTCTTCTTTGCTTTATATGTCCAAAGTGCAATTCTTATTCACCGATTTCTTGATGAATATCCGTCCCCAAGACTTCTCTCATTCCCCACAAGATCCGACCAAAATCGCTCCCATCTCGCAATTTATCTTGTGACCATCGATGTAGTCCTGAGAGAATGCCAACTTCATGCCGGTAGAGAGCCGTTTCAAGAAAGTCCTCAACTTGTCAGCCACTCACTTCCTGTACCTTCATCCATTCATCCCTGCACTGGACAAACTTCATGAGGTACTTGGGCATACTGTTGCCTTTCTCCATTTTTATGTTCCTGAGTTTATCCTTGAGCGCCAACTTCCTCTGGTCGCTCTTGCTTTGGAATAAGTCTTTCAACGCTTTCCACATCAAGAATGGAGAAGCCTTACCATGAAGGCTGGACACTATGTGATCCTTTACACCTTCCAACAGAATTCTTCGACACTTTGCTATCTTCTTTTGCCATGCGTCAAGTGCGGCAGCATCGCTAGAAGCAGGTTTTGGAATTTTTGCATCTATGAACTCCTTCAACCCATTGTCATCCAACACCACCTCCATCCTGTCCTTCCATGCAATATAATTCGAGCTACCCTCAAGGGCATACTCCAATCGCAATCTGTTGAAAGACATCTCAACTTCGACACCAAGAAAACACTGCTGCAAATTCGAATTCCACCAGCACAAAACTCAACTGCTTCAATGTTTTGCAATTGCTCCAATGATCAATATCGCTCTGACACCATGTAGAAATTTGAATAACTGATATATTATTCACCGAGATTCTCCTGATCACACACTATTTTAGCTTCATGCATAATACAGAATCTCTTCTACCATTGATCATTAATTGCGGAAATAAAATCAATTGCATGCACACATTAAAACCACAAACAATCACACATATGAACACAATATTTAATGGGAAAGATTAAAGCTGAAAACCCCAACTATTTGTATATTATATGTCATGGAGATCATGTAACAATCATAGTACAAAAGCTCCTCACAAGCTCTCATGCACACCCTCAATTGCTACACACTCTCAAGCTAGATCTAGCAAAATACATGCTCCAATCGCTAACTGGAGCAGCTGTACCCCTATCGTACAATAAATGTTGCAGAATGGCTCATAAAAATTTAACCATTCGGCTTGCAATGTTTAATCCTCATTCTCCAATCACCTATATATGTAAAATATGTAACAAAGATAGTCATTAAATCAGATAGTTAACTCCGTTTCTTTCAATTTATTCCGCCCCGCACCTATTCTGATCATCAAACTGCCTGTATACCGGGTTGAATCCATGTATTTCTTAGTTGATTAATGAGTTAGAACAAGAATTAATTAATAATTAATTCACACCACTCTTCACTATGTGTATTAATCGCTTAGACTAAATACAAATAGCTCAACTATGTTTAGATTAGTTAAACTAAACACAACTCCATTAACTTCCTCAATCAACTCCACCAAACTCTGTCACATTAGTTCTAACTGAAGTATCCATGCAATAGCTCCACATAACCCTTAGGAATAGCGTAATTCCTTCTGTCAGCTCCTGTGCCACATCTGTGCACTTAACCGAAATGCTCCAAGAGAATAAGATAATGTTTATAGTCCAAATATTATTAAGAGCTAATAATATTCGACATATCTATTTTTAGACTGGCAATCTAAAAATAGATTCCGCCCAATATGTCTAAAAATAGAAATCCATCTATTTTTCCAACTTGACCAACCATACACAAATAGCATCCCGCAACTTATAGAACATGATCCATATGTCTAAAAATAGACTTTGCGCCAAAAAATAGCCTGCGGGCCCACTTAGTGAAGGCGATTTCTTTCCACTAAGCTCATCATCTTGTTTCAATCTCAACATTTTCTGAAAAGAAAAACAAGGGAACGAACACAAGAACAAATTATGACATGCTTCTAACATTTATGATTTAATTTTCTTGATCCAATGTTGATGGCTACAGTCTATTCATGGTTATGGTTATGATATTGATGATTATCCGATTTATGAAGATGATTTGATGAATGAGTTGATGTGGTAATACTTAACAATGAACATGTAGCACAGGTTCAGGGGGAGCATTAGCATTACTGCTAATGATGCATTGTTGGCATTATGTTTTCTTATTCTTTAATAATTGTGATGCTTATGTAGTATTTCGAATGATGTTGTCATGATTCATGGATTTATTATGATAATATTATGGATGAGCCCTCATCATATTGTGTAGAAGATCATATTTATATGCACACATGGAGTTGATGCATGACTAATATGAGGAAATAACATGCAAATATTGTTGTTGATGACTATTGTCGTGAATGATTCCTATTGGTGCTTAATTCCCACACATGTTACATCGTGATGATGAAAATGGAATAAATATAAAACATGAATATCTTGGTGATAAGAGATCACATAGATTATTGGTTCATACATATTGATTATTGATGAAGTGGTTCTGGTATCATAATTCTTCTTGCATATTGGTGAAATAATATGATGTTGTTGCAAGGATCATGAAGGCTTTCTTATTGATATGCTTATGCTACAATTGTTGGATGATACTTGGAGACATGGCTACATTGTCTTATCTTACTGAATGGTTCTCACATATGTTTCTAACGCATGTTTATGGTATTTACTCATGCTATATGTATGATGCTTCACTACTCTATCTTATTTCATGATGATATACTTGGTTCCCATATATGTTTCTACAAAGGGAAAAGGGAAATTTGTCTTTGATGAAGTCAAGAGGTTGAGTTGATAGACAATCTCTATGAAAAGATATTATGATTTTGATATTGTCACATGTTGATGATATTGAAATTTACTCATGTTGTTGTTGACAAATACCTATGGTGCAGATCCTTTTCGATATATGATGGTTGCAGATCATGGTCTTGATATCTCATTCTTGAGGTATTTTGGTATTGGTTATAGAAGTCATATTTGTAAATTGATGTAAAGGTAATTTTGAGACCTATGATGTAATTATTTTCATATTCAGTCATGTATGGACTTTGAGGTCATCCCACTTGGTTGGGTGGTTGTGTCAAAAATTTATTCCCACTTGATTAGGTGATTGATGTAAGTATGAGTCCTTGGTGATAGGAAAGGTCATACTAAGTCGAGTTATAGAGTCATGTACTTCATTGAAAATCTATCTACAAGGAAAGAGAAACCTTGTTTCAACATTGGTCTGCCCTTTCCCCTTGATGTCAAAGGGGGAGAGTAACTTGGTATTTGAATAATTATTATGTTGATGTGTCTAACATTTATCTACAGGTTGTGGTGATTATAACAGGTATTTACAAGTTGTGGTGATAAAAAACCAACATGGTTTCCATCAAGTCCAAAGGGGGATATTTTTGGCATTATGATGTAATGTGTTGTCCTTGATGGAAACCTGCTCGATGAGTTTCCTTTTGATAGCAACCTGCTTTCTTAAATGTAACTTGATGTATCTACAGGCCAATTCAGATGTGATAGAGAAAGGAATACCAGTCAGTAACAGATGAATGATGAAGGTAAAGTTTCAGGAAGTATACGCAGGTTTGATTAAGGGAAGCCATGTATATACAAGTGTATACATAGGTTCAATTCATGTATATACGCAGGTTTGATGAAGGGAATCCATGTATACACAAGTGTATACATAGATTCAATGAAGCCAAGTTATATATATACACAAAAGTAGTGTATACGAAGGTTTGGTGAAGAAAATTTGCGTATACACGTCAGTACAAAGAAGAAAAGTAGTGTATATGTTGATGCACTAATTTTAACAATACCAAGGATCTTTACCATGGTATTAGCCCATAATATTGAGCGCAATAATGGTTTATTTATCTCGTCCAAGAATACCATCGGCACTTGTGTGGTTTTGGCTCATGGTATTGGCTAAGGCTCAAACTATATAAGGAGGTGAAGATCAAAGTGTTAAGGGGGAATGCTTGAGGTTAATGAATGAATACTTCAATATGAAGTATATTTTCATGGTATGGGCTATAGTTGATTAATAGATCTGAAATAATGATGCACCCATAAATACAATGATGGATCAGGATCTCTAGACTTGAAATGACTATTTATTGCATGATCTATTTATGGGATGATTAGATCTATGATTTGAAGTTCGTTTATTATCTTGAATGTCATGATCTAGGTATTTCTGAAGTTGTGATGTGTAACATTGTTATAAGTTGAAAGTTGTTGATCTATACACAAGTTTGACACTAGAAAAGTGTGTACACACGCGGGTTCGACTCTTCAAATTAGTGTATGTTTTCTGAAGTATGTTTAAGATCTATACACGGTTTTGGTTCTGGATAAGCGGGTATATACACCGAAAAGCCTTATGAAAAACACGTACATAAAGGAAGGGATTTTTCTTATAAATGACTGATCAATTAGATCAGTATTGTTGTTTTATGTTGTCTGTCAATGATGTCTTCATGTTGATATAGGTTTAGTAACAATGTCTAAAGTAGAAATATTTGAAAGATGTAGAACAGAGACGACAACAACGATGGTTTTCTCCCACATTGGGTTTCCACCTTCAATCCTGGTGTTCATGTGTGTTTCTTATGTGTGATGGTTTATTATGTTCTTACTGCACATTTTTATTGCTTACTAAATTTCTAATTAATCATTAATGCATTGGTCTAAGTAAAGTTAATAAATATTTATTCGAATTATAATTTCACTAGGAATACGCTAGTTTTATGAATGAAAGTCGCGTACATACGCTATTTGGCTTAAGTAAAGTTGCGTATGGAATTCAATAAAGAAAATTAAAAGTATGTATGAGTTTTAAATATTGATTCACCCCCCGCCCCTCTCAATATTTTTCCCAACATTCTCTTCTCTCCCACAAATATAGAATCAATAAAAATGACAATTCCTCACTTGAAAATGCATTCAACACTCAAGTTTCTCTTTATATATGTAGAGGAAAATCAAGAGGTAGAGGAAAAGGAAAATATGATACATGTATGAGACATAAATACAACAAGGAATATTTAGAACAAGAAAATTGGAGTAACAAAAAAAAAGGTCATAGAAAATTCATAGGTATGATAAATCTAATATCAAATGATTTATTGTAATAAACTAAGTCATTACGCTAGTGAAAGTTGGAAGAAGAAAAGTGGCCTTGGAAAAAAAATTCAAACTATTCAAATATCTCTAAGAGAAATTCATATTTTTTGTTCTTTACCTGTCTTGCTACCACGAAACCTCAAATGATGTATGGCTTTTAGATTGTGGCTAAAATAATCACATGACTAGTAATAGATATCTGATTTTGAATTTGGATGAATCAATGAAAACAAAATCAAATTAGGCATATAATTTATTATTGATGTCAAGGGTAAAGAACTAATCAATATCATGACCAAACAAGGTTGACAAAAACATATACCAAATAATTCAAAAAGGGTACAATGTAGTCTAAAAGAGAGAAGAGTGTTTCATTTATGATGAGCCTCGTAGTAAGAATTTAATTATTAAAAATGACCAAGAACCAAATGTATCTACTTCTCATGACTTGTGGCAAAAAATATTCACCATTTTCCCAAAATGAATTATACATTGATGTTTTTTGGTTATGGCATTCCATATCTAGCCATCTTCATTTATCTAGTTTGAAGTTGTTTTAAGAGAAAATGATGGTAATAGGTTTTCCATCCATGAACCAATTGACACATGTGACTGTTGCATTATTATAAATCAACAAAGGTACAATTTCCCTAAAGGTGAATCTTATAAACAAAAGGATCCACTAGAGCTAGTTCATACTAACTTGTGTTGACCGATACAAAATCAGGTACTTGGGTAAAGTTATTATTTCTTTTCATAGATGATTATATGAAAAATTCTTGGGTGTATTTCCTTGGGAAGAAATTAGAAGCATTTGACATGTTCAAATAATTCAAAGTATCAATCGAGAAATAGAGTGTCTACCGGGTTAAAGAGTTGAGATCATACAAAATAGGTGAATACGATTTGAATGAGTTTAACAAATTTAGAACTAAATATACATTGCAGCGGAATGGTGTAGCGAAGAGGAAAAATAGAACAATCACAAACGTGGCAAGAAGAATTATAAATGGGGTAAAATTGTCACATGAATTTTTGGGAGAAGCAGTACCTTGTGTTATATGTTTTCAGTAGGTCATAAGAAGTGTGAAAAATATAGTTCCACAAGTAGCATGGAAAGAGTCCTTGTGTAGTGCACTTCAAAATTTTTGGTTGCATAGCATTTCCTCATATACCTAAACAACTATGGGAGAAATTCGATGGTGAGATAAATAAATGTATTTTAATTGGATACACTAAAAAATGAAAACCTTGCAAACTATACAATCCAGGGACCAAGAAAGTGTTCATAAAAAAATATGTAATGTTTAATGAAGGAGAGACATGGGATAGAAGTATAGACAAGTCCATAACCATTGGAACAACAATTTGTAGGTTGAAGGTGCAACAAAAGAAGAAAATGTTGAAAAAAAAGGTTTACAAGTACAGTCACTAGACATGAGTGCTCCATTAAGGAATCCAAAAAATTCAACTTAAGGAGAACCATCAAATTCATAAATATTGTTTATTACTTGCCCTTAATCTAGTAATAATTCTTACTCAATTCCTAGAAACATGACAAGTCAATTCCTAGAAAATTCAAATTATGCTCTATTCACTTATCAACCATATTTTTGAGGAAGCAATCAAACCGTGAAAAAGTGGTTAAGGAAATGGATGAGAAAATAGATTCTGTTGCAAGAAATGAAGCATAGGACCTAGTAGACTTACTTAAATACTTCTATTTTATGTAGATTGGATAGGTGTTCTAGTCTCATACAATGTCCACGAGGATAAGGAACACAGTGGATTAATTTTCTCTAATACCTAGAATTTTTTTGGAGGAAAATTTCCTTGATGAGAATTAATTATCCAGTTTATTCATTTTCTTAACGTCTAACTTGGGGAAATATCTTGATTAATCATGATTAATTGAGGTAAATAGATTTTCCTCTAGTGAATTCTAGAATTATCATTTTTAGAAGTCAAGATAATCTTAGCCATCGATCAGAGATAGATCTTGGACGTTGATTTCTCAATGATAAATTATAATAGGAGTTCGATGTGAATTTGGAGATAACATTCGAGACACACATTTGCAGTGATAACATGGGTACAGTGATGCCATGGAGGACACCAAGCAGTGAGGAATTAACAATTATTGAGTAGAAGATTTTCAGAGAGAATGTCTTCATCATCTTCTTCCAGTTTTTGAGATCCAAAGGGAAAAAAAATTCTAGTTCGATTTGTCTATAGAAAGCTGATATTTTTCTGGTGCACAAGGGTTTCTGGAGGTTGATTTTTATTCGCACATGTGGGATAAAGAGGCATTTTTTAGCACGATTTATTCTAGTGAAGTTTGAGAATTTAGGTTGAATTTTGTTTCCGAAGGAGACTGAGTTTTCCAAAGGTCGTGAGGCCAAATTTCCTTCAGCCAGGGCCACACGTGTGGTCATAGACACTTGCAGAGGGAGGTTGAATTATCTCAAGAGGGTCTATTTATCTTGTAGAGGGAATTCATGTTCGTTCTAGGCATTTTTATGTGTTGGTAGACAGAGAAAATTAATTACCGTAACTTTCCATTTTACGACAAGCAGTTGTAAAATTCCAATCACAGATTTTGCGGAAGAAGAATAATAAAAATCCTCAGTTGCTACATTTTTCGCTTTAGGATTTTTCTAGGGACATTTTTCCAAAAACGTTAGTGTTCATTATTATTTTTTTGTCCAATATTTTCTCATTTCCTATGATTTAATTTTATGTGAAGTTTCAGTAGTGTTTTATTCAGTATTTTTGCATATAAATTGAAGAAGAAAAATAATCTTTCCAGATATGCGAATAATAACCAATAATTGTAACAATATTAAAAATTTCACATGACATCTGAGCATATCTAAGGGAAAAAGAAGGAACTACACAGGTACATGAAGACAAAAATCAAGGTTTTAAAACTCATTTTGTATCATTTTATTTGGGTTTATCTATATTTCCAAGGGTTTGTAAAATGGCCTTAGGAAGTGTGAGAGATCAAGACAGATTGGGTGGAGTCTAAAATTTTGGTGCTTGGAAAGCTAGAATTACCTTGTTGCTAGAATAAAATGGTCTCAAGGAGTGTACGACCAGTGTGATAGTCGTACCAACATATCTAGCACAACTTACAACATAGAAGAAGGAAGATTCCAAAATATGGAGGACAATCATTGATGAAGTCAAGGATCATATATTTCCACATATTGTTGAGCTAGATATAATCAAGAAAATGTGGGATGTTATTTTGAAGTTACTATAGGATACTACCATTAATAATAACCTACTTCTCAGAGAAAATATGAGGAATACCAAAATAAAAAAGGGTGGAGATGTTACAAGTTACCTCACCAAGGCTTACATTAGTAAAGGATGAGTTTGCTGCAGTGGGAGATAAACCAGATGATGATGAGATGGTACATATAGCATTGAATGGCTTTACGAAGTAATGGGATCTCTTTGTTCAACTCATTAATGGACAATAAACCTTACTGAATTGGGATCAATTATGGAGTGATTTCACTTAGGAGGAGCTTAGACTTAGTATTTTCAGTGGAAGCACTAGCACACTCAAAAGAGTGAGGAGTGGTAGGATAACATGGAACTAACAAGGAAAGGAAAAGTGGAGAAGGGATCCAACAAGGTACCTCACCCGAAATATGAGAAGAAAAAGATGGACCTTTCTAAGGTAAAATTTTAAGGCTATCACGAGTTTGGCCCTTATGTCAGCAATTTTACACAAATAAAGAAGACTGAGAAGATGGGAAATAAGTAGACACCATATTTAGCAAGTGAAGATGATCTCTCTAGCAGGATGGATCAAGAATTCACAGTTATTAATTTCCTATCTAGCTCAACCTCATAGGGTGTTTAGTATATAGATAGTGGGGTGTCATTTCACATGACAAGAGTTAGAGAGTACTTCTCCATATATAATGAGGAGGACATCAGACTCCATATTAATTTGGGAAACAATTCCAAGTGTAATATAGTTGCAAGAGGGACTATTCTATTTCAAAGGGAAAATAATGAGCCAATTCCTATTCATGACATGTTGCATGTGTTAGGCTTAGGTATGAACCTTACTTCCATGTCTATCCTTTAGATAAAGGGTATGATTTACTCTTTAGAGGGATGCAAGCGTTGATTAGGCGTAAGGACTTGAAATCACCTATAGCTATTGGAGTTAGAAGCAGTTGGCTATACAAGTTATAAATGGATACTCCTAAGGCATTGGTTAGCATCCGTAATCCAAGGGATCAAGGGGAGATATGGCATAGGAGGATTGGTCATTTACTTCATGGAGCACTTATACTACTTCTTGAGATGGTGACAGGTGTTCCAGACATGAGCACATAGCATGATGATGTTTGTAAAGCATGTGTGTTGAGGAAGTTTGTGAAAACAACTTTTCTAAGGAGTGGCACTATATCGAATGGTGTTTGTGATCTAGTGCATTCAGATATATGTGGTCTGACATCAATGGAGTATCTTAGGGGATATGAGTACTTCATTACTTTTATAGGTGATTTTTACAGGAAGACCTGGATATACTTATTGAATCCCAAGGCTGAGGTCTTCAATTTTTTTGAGGAGTTTAAAGCTCTAGTGGATAAATTGAAAGGAAGGAAGGTGAAGGTTTTTTAGTCAGGAAATGGTGGTGAGTACACAAGAAAGGAGTTTTGTGGGTTCTATACCAGAGTAAGAATTAAGAGATAATGGATGGTTCCTTAAAACCCATAGTAGAATGTGTTTTTTGAGAGGAAGAATCATTCTATATCAGAGGCAGCAATATATATGATATATGACCAATATTTTCCACGCTACTTATAGAATTGCATGAAGTACGTCAATATACATTGAGAATTTGGTTCCACATAGACCATTGGGAAAGATGACACCAAAAGAGGCATTCACAAGGAAGAGGCCAGCTGTCATTCATTTCAAGATATTTGGTAGCCTTGTGTATTTTCACATTCCAGGAGATACATGCTCCAAGCTAAATCAAACTGCAGAGAGTGGGTACTTTGTGGGGTACAATGAGACCTATAAGGCATATCATAATTTTATTACAAGGGTCAGCAGGATTATAGTAAGGATAAATGTCAATTTCATGGAGGATAAGACATACATGAGGTCTAGAGATTCACTGGTAGGGGATAATCATAGAGAGCAACCAAAATAAGCCCCTATAGTTGAGAAATAGGATCAGGGATAACATAGCATGAGTACAGTTACCAGTATGAGCATAGGTTCATGTGCATGTGTTCCTAAGAGTTTGTAGAGTATGGAGTAGAAGATGAAGCATACCGGGGATATACATCAGGAGGATATAGAGGTTGATATTCCATCATCTACAGTTGGAAGGAGGAACCATGAGTTCAAAAAACACTTAGGGATTCTCAAGAGTTTGTGGGAGCTCCTACAACGGAAAATAGGTAGCAAAGACAACCAGAGAGGTATATTGTCTACATGGCATTGGTTATTTAGTTAGTAGATAACAATCCTTATAACTATCATGAATTTTCAAAATAGAAGGTGTGGCAGGATGCTATGGTTGAGGAGTACACCTCAGTCATGAAAAATGATGTGTGGGAGTTTGTACCTAGACCAACTGATAGAGAAATGGTTGGATCACGTTGGATCCTTAATATCGAGTACAGTGTAGATGGAAATATCAAAAATTACAAGGTAAAGGTTTTGGAAAAGGGGTTCTCTTATAAGGAGGGAATAGACTATGAGGAGACATTCACCCTTGTAGAAAGGTATACTTCTATACGAGTTGTGATCTCATTCGCAACATATATGGGATGGAAAATCCATTAGATGGATTTCATGGCATTGTCACTTAATGGTGAGTTGGAAGAGGACGTATACACAAGGAAACTAGAGGGATTTATAGCACATAGTAATGAGACACACATGTGTAGGTTGAAGAGAGATTTATATAGGCTCAAGTAGGCTCCCAGAGCATGGTATGAATGAATTGATAGATAATTGTAGGCAATGTGCTTCGTGAAGAGTGAGGCAGATGCCAACCTCTACTACTTGGTGTTTAGGGGTGAGGTTCTCATTCTTGTCTTGTATGTGGATGAATTGTTTCTTATATGTTCATTGGGGCTTATAGAGGAATGCAATAGAGATCTTGCAGTAGAGTTCAAGATGAAGGATTTTTGGCTCATGCACTACTTTCTATAAATGGAAGTGTGGCAGACAAATTGGGATATTTTCCTTGGATAAGGGAAATACTATATCGAGATCCTGAGGAGGTTCGGGATGGAGGATTTTGAAACCATGTCTACACCCATGATCATGAATTAGAGGAATGTAGATGCATCTAGGGAGAAGGATGTAGACCCCACCTTATAAAAGAAATTTATTGGATATCTCATGTATTTGGTCAACATCAGGCTAGATATATCCTATGTAGTAAACTCTCTCAGTTAGTTCATGGTAGAACCAAAGAGATTGCATTGGACAATGGAAAAACATGTGTTAAGGTATTTTCATGGTACTATAAAGTATGGCATCAGATATGCTCAAGGTGATGGTATTAATTTGGTGGCATATACTTATGTATATTGGGCAGTTGATACAGTGGATCAAAAAATGACTTCATGGTGTTGCTTCACCGTGGGATCAAGAATTATCTCTTAGTACAGTAGGAAGAAGAAGTCTGTGGAAATAAGTTCCGCAAAAGAAAAATACATGGTAGCGAGCATAGATATGTGTGAGTCCATATGGATTTGGAAGATATCGATAGCCTTGTTTGGTCATATGATAAATACAACAGTGATACACTCTAACAATCAGAGTCGCATAAGGTTGTCTAAGAATCCTGTGTTTCATGACAGGTCCAAGCATATAGACATCAGGTTGTCTAGGGATCTGGTGTTTCACGACAGGTCCAAGAATATATACATCAGGTACCACTTCATCAAGGATTGTGTACAACACAATATTTTTCAGCTACAGTATATACCTACATATGAGCAGGTAGCATACATTCTGACAAAGGCACTGAGGAAGGCGAGATTCATATTATTCATATATAAGATGTGTGTTATAAAGTAAACCTTCCTCGCTAAGAGGGAGTGTTAATTATGTATCTTGGACATGTGTTCTAGTGTCAAATGGTTTCCATGAGGCTAAGGAACACAATGAATCAATTTTATCAGATACCTAGAAAACGTTTGTAAGGAAAAATTTCTAAGATTAGAATTAATTAGCCAATTTATAATTTTCCTAAAGTCTAACTAGGGGAAATGGCTTAATTAATTAGGATTAATTGAGGTAAATAAACTTCTTCTAGTGAATTCTAGAAAAATCATTTTTAGAATTCAAGATGATCTTATTCATTGATTGGGGTTAGATTTTGGTCATTTAATGCTTAACGAGAGATTATAAGAAGGGATCGATGGGAATTTTAAGATCACATTCGAGACAAATATTTGTAGTGATAGAAATAAATAAGTGATAGTATGAGGACACCGAGCAACAAGGAATCAACAATGACTAAGTAGAATATTTCCAAAGAGAATATCTTCATCAATTTCTTCTAGTTTCAAAGTTCTAGAGGGAGAAAATTTTCCAATTTGATTTTTCTGTAGGAGGTCGAGATTTCTATGGTGCATAAGGGTTTCTAGAGATCGAGTTTGTATTTTCACATGTGGGAGAAAGAGGCAGTTTATGAGCACAATTTCTTCCAAGAAGGCCAAGATGTCAAGTGAGTTTTGTTATCAGAGGAGGCTGAGTTTTCCAGAGATCATGAAGCCAAATTTCCTTCAGCCAAGGTTGTGCATGTGAGGTCATACACACTTACATAGGGAGGTCAAATTATCTCAAGAAGGATGAGTTATATTGCAGAGGAGAGTTTGAGTTCCTTCCAGGTATTATTATGTACTAGTAGTTATAGAAAATTAATTACAAGAGATTTTCCTGGTCATGTCAAGTAGTCATAAAATTTCAATAATATATTTTGCTAAAGAAGAATAATAAATTCTCATTTGTTGCACTAGTTTTCCCTTCAGGGTTTTTCGAGGGACATTTGTCCAAAAATATCAGTGTTCATTATTTCGTGTGTGTGCAATATTTTCTCAGTTCATTTGATTTAATTTTTTTTGAAGTTATAGTATTTTTGTATTCTGTATTTTCCGCATACAAATTGCAGAAGACAAATAATATTTTCAGATATGCGAATGATAGCTAGTAATTATTACAATATTAGAAATTTCACAAAGGCAATGAATTTATTGGAAGTAAATGGGTTTATAAAACCAAACTAAATGAAAAAGGTGAAGTGGATAGATACAAGGTGAGACTATTAGCAAAGGGTTTTTCACAACAACCTGTAATTGACTTTGGAGAAACATTTACACATGTTTCCATATTAGACATAATATGAGAAATTTTAGACTTGGTTTCCTAAAATAAATGGAATGTGTACCAAATGGATGTGAAATCTATATTTCTAAATGTCATTATGGAAGAAAATTTTTATGTGCAGTATCCACTAGGATATGAGATCAAAGGACATGAAGACAAAGTGTACATGCAAAAGAAAGCTCTTTATGAGCTCAAACAAGTCGCAAGAGATTGGTACAACATGATAAATTCCTATATGATTAAATAGGTTTAAAAAAAAAACACCAAACCTACACATTACATAAAGGTAAATTAGCATGGAAAAATTTTAAGTGTTTTCCTATATGTTGATGATATGATTCATATAGGATATTTGTCATTGAATCAACTTAAATCTTCTATGAAAAAGGAGTTTGAGATTATTGATTTGGGATTGATGAAGATTTTTCCTGGAATAGAGGTAAATCAATAATAACATGAAATTTGTATATGTCAAACAAAATATGCATTTCATTTGTTAAAAAGATTGAGAATGAAAGATTGTGAATAAACACCCATACATTGTAATATTCCCAAATTTTCACATGATATTTGGAATATTAGAGTTCTTAATAACCTTACTTAATTAAGTAAATAAAAGGGTGGACAGACCCATAATCCTCAAAGATGAATAAAATACACTTTTGTTGTGTGTATGTGGACATTTCAGATCTAGATCTACATAATGGAGTAGTAGAGAAACCAATTAATGTGAAAGGAGTGGAGATCATGTCTCATTAATGAGATAGATCATGGAGGTTGATACAGTCAACTAAGATCATTGAAAGAATCAAATGTAATATAATTAAGCATTCATGACGAGATGATGGAGGACTAGTGCATTTAATGCACACATGATGGAGAGGGTGATCATTACATTCACACATGATGGAGATCATGGAGAGACAACGCAGTCAACATGGAGACCTATGTCCACATGTATAACGCAGTTATGAGGAGGACCAAGGTATGAGAAGGCTCATAATCTATATAAAGAAGATGAAGGAAAAATAGAATGCATGTTGAAGATTATTATCGATGTATGATCAATTTAGATCTGGAATTGTCATGTGACATTCCATGTTTTCTTTGGCTATTTAGCTAAGATTTCAAGTGTTGTTTAGCACTGGGTGTTCCTAGTCGGGAATCCCACCTCTTTCATTGAGTAGCTCTTGAAAGAGTATTGTACTTCATTCATCATCAAGCAGTGGTGCCATATTGTTCCTACTTTCTGCAGAACATCCATATTCAGAAATTTCACATTTCTGAAGATCAGTGTGAGAAGAGGATGTTGTCCTTCAATATTTCAGTTGAGGAACCGGTGAAGGATTCATCCTATCACCTTGAGCTTCAAGATAAGCCTTCTAATGCTTCAGATCTATATCAGGCATCAGGCCATCTATTATTCATCTCCCAACAACAAAAATCCCTTCAGGAATTGTGCAATCCATTATTGTAGATCCAAGGGAGAAGGGAAGTTGCTAGCATTTCAACTAGTAATTCAGTGGAGGACTATTCCTTCAAATTGGATACATTATTTCCATAATTTCTGAGCTATATTGCATATCTTAGCAGCAAGCTAGAGAGCCTCCTTCCTTTACAGTGCATTTTTCATGAGAAGTTGTGTAGCAGTAGCTACAACATTATTTGGAGGATTGAGGAGCTAGATCTTGAGCTTCTAGCTTAAGGATCTAGTGAAGGGATCAGCCCTTCAATCTTAGATCTAGTCTTGTGACATATTTCAGCCATCTATTTTTCATATCTAGCTTTAGATCTACATAACCCAGCAGTCAAAGGATCAAACTCTAGGAGGGTGATTTTCCAAAGTTGTAGATCTAGAAAATCCTTTTTGGGTTATCTTGGGTATCCATCATAGAGCCCAGATCTAGAATCTTGGCATCATCAGAGCTCCAGATTTCCGTAGATCCACATTTTCCTTTTTAGCCTACAGTCATATATTCATTATCTACTGAAGGGACAGCGCAATATTTTTTTCCACCAGCTTTCCAGTTACGCAGTGCCTACTTTGGCATCTTTTCAGGGTCATTCTAGGCCATCTCTTTGGCTAGATTACCTCATATTTTGTACATTGTTGTAACTGAATCTTCTCATATATTATAAAATGGCTCAGCTATTCTGTCTATATCTATGTTGATCATAAACTTACATGTACATTTTCTGTGTTACAAATATTGTGTTTTTGTATCAATGCATTATTCCATTTTGGGATATTACAGTGGTATCGGAGCATGATCTTTGGCTCATCTTGTGGAAATTTTGACAACATAAGAAAATCAGATGGTAGAGATACACTATGGAGGGATTAATTTTTGCCTCATCTTCCTTTAGATCTATGAAGGATCTCTCTAATGTTGTGAAACCAGCTCCAAAAAGAGAAGAAAAGAGATATCAACGCCTTAGAAATAAGCCACTTCGAGGGGGAAACCTCCAATACATTACATGAATGAACAATTCTTGGATGATTCAAATTAAAAAACCTCCTTTCTATATATAGGAGTCCATGGGGCCACAATGTAATCCTAGTGGGGCCAAAATGTAATCCTAGCCGACCTAACAATAATAATTTAAGGGCACAATAATAACAATATGGGGGTTACAAGGGTACAATAATAACAATAAGGAGATTACAATAACAACAATAAGGGACTATACTAGTAATATAGGGACCTAACATGCCCCTCTCCTTCAAAAAAATGTTTTCCTCAACGCTTGAGTAGCTCTGGGTGCTTCTGTATAAAATTCTCATCCTCCCATGTAGAATCTTCAGTGGTTAAGTTCTTCCACTTGATGAGGATACTCTCAAATTGATCGATTCCGTAGTCACAAGTTCTTCGTATCCGTGACCGTTTCTCGTGTTCCAATATGATTTTCCTCATCAAATTCTAGCAATATTCTTTGAACCGGAAGATTTTCACCTATAACCTTCTTTAAGCATGAAACATGGAAAATTGGATGCACTCGTGAAGAAGCAGGAAGCTCCAATTTGTATGCCATAGTACCAATATTTTGCAACACCTTGTAAGGACCATAGTACTTTGGAGATAATTTATTATCCTTCTTAGCTTGTGTTAGTGTCTCGTGTTTTGATAGTTTGGCAAATCAAAAGACAAGGCAACATCAGAACCAATATTTAGAGTTACAGGATCCAGTCCTCCTGTTCTCAGAGAGGGATCTCTCAAATGTTTGTTTTGCAAACGTTTATCTTTGGTACTTTAAGTATTGGTTTTAGACTAGTTATTAAGTGCAAGTGTTTGTTTGTTTGTTTGGTTGGATTGATACCACAGAACATGAAATATCTAAGAAAGATATATAGAACGGAGAAACATCTGGTTCATTGGGAAATGGATTCAATAAGAGGTCATAACATACTCATCAATGGATATGGGATATCAGAGGGCAAATCTAACTTGGCCGCGGGATCCTTTGGTTTTGGAATGAGATGGACATCAATGATTTAGAAAGAGAAGTTTAATTCTCAAAAAAAAGGAATTTGAAAGCACAACTTGAACAATAAAGAGCTATTTGGTAGACAGGGCTAACCATGGATTCTACAAATCACAGCTTTAAGCAAATAATGATTTCAAAACAACTTTTAAAATGAAATCTAAGATTCGGGGAACACCCTATTTCCTCAAAGATTTTATTTCAAATGACTTAGAAAACATAAAAGATTCACTGATAATTGCAGTAATAGAAGAGGGAACACCTAACACATCTATGATCACAACTATAAAGACCTTTAAGGCAACTTTTTAAGCAAGGACAAAGGGCAAGATCAAAACAGACCTCCTTGGCTTACTATAAATAGAAATACTTCAAAGGGAGACTTCAATAACAATTTTTAAGTGGCAGCAGACAAGCAGGGAGAACCATAAATCATGCTGAAACCAACTATTCGAACCATTAAGGAAATAAACAAGCATGAAGACTAAAGAGAGAGATTAAAGACTCTAAAATAATTCAGCAGAAGAAAACATAAAACAGTGAAGGATGAACAGGTCTAAGGTACTTCCAAGAGTCATTTCTTAGCCTAAAACTTTCAACCTACTGTAGTAAGATATTATGGAACATAATGAAAACAGGAGAAAACATCAAACAGTTCAGAATACTTCACCAACAGCGAAGCTCATGGATCCAATGATAGAGCCTTCTCAGGAACAAGCATGCAACAACATCATCAAAGCTTCCAAGACTTCATTTTCTTCTTCAACTTCAACAGACTATGTATTTATTTCAGAGAGTTTCAATATTACAACTAGTGATCAACCAACAACCAACAACCAACCCCTATATCATCTTCTTCAGAAGTATTTATAGAAGAAATGAGGAGGTGGATTAGGATAAAATATCTTCTAAGTTCAATTAATACAGTTTACGGTCTCTCGGCCTTTGAAGGGCTTAATGGAGAACATTCTGATATTTTTCCTGTATTAATTGGTTTTTATTAACTATCAAGCTTGCTGGAAATAAATTGTTGACTTTAAGGCTCTTCGTTATCCTCATAATAACTTCTGCTGACAGCTACAATAAGTTCCTTTGGTTGAAATAACTGTTCAGCTGTATTGATGCAAAACATCTCCTGTCTGGTAATAACTTCGGCCTTCTTTTAATTGATTTGAGGCTGTGGGTGACCCTGTGGCAGCCAGGAGATTCAATTAACCCCATCTGTGGCAGTGGAAACTTTCCATCTGATGAACTTTTATGATTTTCCTCTTTAACCGTGTTTTAATAGGGAATCGGGCTTTTGATAATCATTTGCTAGTCGTAATCCCTGTAGATCTGTCTTCAATTTTCTGTCTTGATATATTTTATCTTCGGCACTGATATTTCTCTGAATGTGCTTGATTTACTGTGCTTTTCGATGGTGTGCAAGGTTGTGCAGGGTTGATATGGCATCAATGCCTGATGAACCATCGATGAAACATAATTTTTTAGACCCTGCGAAGGATTTTCTTTGCTGAATCAGAGGCAGGAGGAACGTCACCCTCTGCCTCTGCAAATTATTCAGTCAAGGCGGAAAAACCATTAATCCCGCAAAATACAAACAAAAATTATAAAATATTGCATGTATAGGCTGACTGCTTTAGAAGGCGCATGGAGAGAGCGTGGTTGTTGGATGACGTCATCCTACGGTCAGGATCGATTTAGAGGAGGTCAAAGGAGAGTGAAAAGGAAATTGAATCGGAGCCGTCGATTGTGCAGAGATCGACGGTCGGGAAAGTCAAAGCGGAGGAATCAAGGTGATGAATTGTGGGTCTTCGATCTGTAGATCAGATCGACATCATAGATGCTTTAATGACCGTGTTGTGCCCTGGTTAACCATCGGGCTTCTTCGGTTAGCGATCGTCGTCCGATGAGTGGCCTCAGATCAGACGGTGGACGCCAATATCGCGCCGGGTCCACATCCGAAGTTTAACATGCGATGAGCGGCGGTTTTAAAAAATGGGCCCAAGACACGTGGCGGCCGGCGTATGGAATAACTATGAAATGGGAAAAACCGCCCGCGCTCAAAAAGTGGTGCGATGGATACCACGTGGTTTTCGCAACAGTGAGTGGTTGGCGGGGACCACTGAGGAGATGGATTCCGCACCATCCGATCTTCAAATTAGATCGACGATGCGGAGTGATTTAAATTTCGTATCGGAAGTAATTTATAAATATAATAAAAACGTTAAAATAATATCAAACCAAAGGTTTTACACTTCGGGCGGACATTTTTATTATTTTAAAATTACTTGGCACCCGATTGCGGGGCCACAGGTTATATGGAAATCCATATGACCGGGGAATTGTGGATGAGGGCTAATAGGCATGGGGTAATGTAATAACCGCTTAGAAGACTTAGCGCTCGGTCCTGGCACCTGGGCGTAAGGAGAGGGGGGGGCTAAAGACTTAGCCCAAGGGGGCTTGAGTCTACAATACATAAAAATATGATCTTTATGGATTTTGAATGTTTTTCAAAGGTTTTTGGGGGGTTTCGATAAGGCTAAGAAAGGGTTTTAAGCTTTATCAAAGGATTTTGATGAAGGGGAAAGGGAAAAATCAAGAAAATGAGGGATTTCATGGAAGAAAGAAAGGCAAAGATGAGGTTAGTTTTGGAAGAAAGGGAAAGGGGAAAAAATGGTGCTTGCAGCAGTTTTTCTTCATCTAATGTCAACAGAACTTCTGAGTTGCAAAGGGGAAAAGCAGTGACGATTGTCCAAAGACAGGATATTATCAAAAGTCTTTAAGCATCAACAATTTTTAGCAGTGAAATTGTTTCTTGAAGGCTATCCAAAATCATTTAGCCACCAGTTGATTTGACAGAATTTGTAGGTGGCTAACAGTCGCTCCATTTGGGGATGGTGCCTTCTTGAAGGCATCAAGAATTTCAGACTTGTTTTCTCTGGGGGCTTACCTGTGCCACATCCATTGGGCTGCCCTTCCTTTGCTGGGGTGATCTTGCTTCGAAATCATATTAGCAGTCATAAAAAACAATGGATCTTCATCCATACAAGCTTTCTACCTACGCAATCCTACTGATCTAGCATTTTTTTCTTCATTTAGAGTGCACTTGGATTGGAAAACTCTCTCGCAACATTTTATTCTTTTGAAAGTAGGAAATCTAATCTATTTATACTCCTTATTTCTTCATGGACTCAGATTAAACAGTTGAGTCCATATGATTCTCTACCTAATCAACTGTCTGTTGGGATTAAACTGTCCAACAGACTTTATTCTCTAATTTCTACAACAAAAATTTAAAAAGCATTCAAGTCAAGATTAAGCTATTTGACTTGATGCTGATCTATGGCATAAGAACAACTGCACATAGACATTATTTTACACAAAATTAAAACAAAAATGAAGGCTTAAGATCTAATTTTTCAAAGCACTTCCTTCCTCTTTTTACAGCTCTGTTTTCGAATTTGTTTGAGTTGTTTTTTTCTTATCCCCTGGTTCATATTTTGAGCTAATTAGAACCTTTGATTTCTATCCTAAAATACCTACTGATAAGCCAAGATTAAACAGTTCGGAAAATCAAATTCACTATCCTATCAGCAGAAAATTTAAATATAATTAGTCAAGATTAGGCTGTTTGACTAATTAGAAGTGTGTTTTCAGGAGTGGCATTTAGGCTTGCACACTTTCAAATTTGTTTCTCTTTTTTGGTATGGGGCTATACCTTTCTTGTTTTCACAATCTGCCCTCTTTTCTTTCTTTCTCTGTTTTTTTTATTTTTGATTTTCATAATTTTGAATGCAATGTTAAGACTATGATATTTACAATGGTAGAATAAAAATGCTTTAAAACTTATGACTCTTGGCAGAAGTAATGCTTGAGCATTCTGCCATTGACAGGACCTCCATACAGATCTTCTCCATTCAATTCCTTCAGGAAAAATGCATTGTGACCCCTCTCAGCATGAATAATATAGGGTCCCTTGCACAAGTTCTCAAACTTGCCATGTTTTCCCTTCTCTTCTCTCCTTGAATCCCACTTAAGAACAATATTTCCAACTTGGAAATTGTTTTCCTTAGTCCTTTTTTCAAAAAGCTTCTTCATATTTTCTTGGACCAGCTGTGTTCTCTCATAAACTTCTTCTCTGGTCTGCTGTAAATGGATTGTTTGGTTGATTCTTCTCTACATATCATTCTCTTCAATCTGCACTTATTGAAGGATTTTCATGACTGGAACTCCCAATGAGGTAGGAAAAATTGCATCCATGCCATAAACTAACTGATAGGGGGACATATTTATTGATTTCTTTGTAGTTAACCTATCAGCCCACAAGGCATGAACCAGCTTATTGTGCCATGATTTTTTATTCTGTTCCAACAGTTTCTTAATGATATTGATGAGGCTCTTGTTGGAAGATTCAGCTAATCCATTTCCTTGGGGATAGTAAGCAGTGGAATGGCCCAAGGTTATGTGGTATTTGTAACAGAAATCAACCATCTTCTTAGATTTAAAAGCAGCAGCATTGTCTATTATGATTTTTCTGGGACAACCAAATCTAGATAGGATATTTGTTTCAAGGAACTTGATAGTGACAGAGTCATTAGCATTTCTGGAAGGTATAGCTTCTATCCACTTGGTAAAGAATTCAGTGGTTGTAAGGATCCACTTATGTTGAGCTGAGGAGGATGGGTGAATTTCCCCAATGAAGTCTACACCCCATTGTTTAAAAGGCGCCTCAACTCTGATGGGATGTAAGGTTAAGGGAAGGAGTTTTCTTTTACCATCAAAGATTTGACACTTATGGCAAGACATGACCAAATTTTGAGTGTCTAGGAAAAGGGTAGGCCAATAGTAACCAAATCTAAGAATTTTGTTTGATGTGGCCTTCCAATAGAGGTGTCCTCCACATTCTTTGTTATGCAAGTCATGCATGATTTTTCCTGCATCATCTTCAAGTAAACATTTAAGCAAAATTCCAACAACATTTTTCCAATATAATACTCCATCTAATATGCAAAAACTCAAATATTTTTGTTTCAAAAATCTAGCTTTAGTTTTAGACAGAGAAGGAGGGGTATTTAAATATAAAAACACATAAACAATGTCAGCATACCAAGGAGAATTTAGAAAATTTTCTTCAATAAAAGGAGTAGTGGATTCTTCTATTTCTTCCAACACATCTACCATATTTATGTCAAGTGCTTGGAAGTTAGACTCAGCCATAAGTTTTGCTAATCCTTTCCCTTTAACTATTTTGGTGGGCCTAATTTCTAAGTCATATTCAAGAATAGTTGCAATCCATTTTCCCCTTTTACCATCAGGGTCTTGACTTAGAATGTCCTTGACAACATTATGTGGAACAAAAGCAATTATGTGAGAGTGTAAAATATAGACCCTAAAGTCTTTTAATGCTTTCACTAATGCTAAGGCTTGCTTCTCCGTGATGTTATATTTGAGAGGAGCATCTCTTAAGGCCCTACTAAATAAAGATATTGGTTTTTCTTGCCCCAAATCATTCTTTTGAAGTAAAACTGCAGCTATTGTATGTTCAGATGCAAAGGAAAAGATGTAAAAATATTTCGAAAAATCTGGACTAATCAGGACTGGTGTTTGAGTAAGAGCTTGTTTGACCAGTTCGAATGATTGTCTAGCTGGTAAAGTCCATTTTACACCGACATTTTTCTTAAGCATGTTTGTAATGTTTTTTAATAGCTCAGCAAGATTAGGAATAAACCTCCTCGGAAAATTAATCTTTCCGATGAAATATTGCAATTCCTTGAGGCTCCTTGGATGGTTGATCTGCAATATGCCATCTATCCTTGTAGGGTCTATTTTGATTCCCTCTTCTGAAATTATATGGCCAAGAATTTTACCTTCCTGGAGACCAAAGAGTGTCTTCTTGGGATTCAATGATAAGCCAAATTTCCTACACTTCTCAAAAACGTTTCTCAGGTGAATCAAATGTTCTTCATCAGTTTTTTAGAAAACGGTTATGTCATCAAGGTAAATGATTATGAAATAGCCAATGTCTTCAGAAAAGGCTATGTCCATGGCCCTTTGGAAAGTGGCCCCTACATTCATCAATCCGAAAGGCATTTTGACATACATGAAGGTGCCCCAAGGTGTGGTAAAATCAGTTCTGATTTGATCACTTGGGAGCACTAGCACCTGGTTGTAACCTGAGAACCCATCTAAGAGGGAAATCCTTCTTGACCCAACTACCCTTTGAATTATATGGTCCATCTTGGGTAAGGGGTAGTTGTCTTTTAAAGAGGCTCTGTTTAAATTTCTGAAGTCAATACAGAGCCTGATTTCCCTTGTTTTCTTTCTAACAGAAACTAAGTTTGATATCCACTCTGAAAATATAATGGGTACTATGATTCCAGCATCATGCATTTTTTCAATCTCTGCCTTAACTAGAGGTAGTAAGAGAGGATTTATTCTCCTCAGTTTTTGTTTGAAAGGCTTTTTATTTTCCTTCAAAGGAATTTTATGCTGGATGATGCTGGTATCATATGATTTTAGGTCTTTGTATCCCCAAGAAAAAACATCTTTAAACTCTTTGAACAGCTCTATGTACTGCAATTTTATGTGAGCTGGGAGAGTGCTGGACAGTTTGATCATCTTGGGTTCTGCTAGACTGCCTATGTTATGTTCTTCTACATCTGTTTCCACAGGCTCCATTCTTGGTTCTTTGGCTACATCGTTAAAATCAAAAAGGTGTTCTAAAGGTGCTAGACCTCTTGGAATTTTATCATTTTTGCATTGTAAGACTTCCAAGTCTTCTTGGTCTGCATTGTAAGTTATCTCTGCTTCAAAAGGATTCTCACAATGATTTATATCCACATTATATGTCATTTTAACTTCTGTGATTTGTTCAATATACAAACAATTTTATTTATGGCTGGTTTCTGATATTGGTATGCTGAAATAATTTTCTGATTTCAAGAAATCATCTATGTGTTTGTCAGAATCAAACACTTGCCAGTGAACTTCATTATCAGGCACAGCAGGCCTGTGTTTTACCTTCACACTGAGTTTTTCATTTATTTCAGGTATTTGGCAATTTCTGGCATTGAAAGCGAGTTCATTTTCTAGATGATTTAGTTCTCTTGGAATGAAAATAAGTTCATACTTTTCAAAGGTTTTCAATAGATCAAGGGCAGCGTTTCGGTATTCCCTAAGTTTTGGATTTCTAGCTGAGTATTCTCCTTTGATTTGTCTTATGATAAGTTTAGAATCTCCTAATATTGATATCCTCTGGGCTTCTAACTGTTTAAGCAATTGTAAGCCCAGGAGAAGTGCTTCATACTCAGCAATATTATTAGTGCATGGGAAATCCAATTTATATGAAAAACTCTTATTTGTATTTTGAATCCACACACCTGCTCCTGCACTTGTTTTATTACAAGATCCATCAAAGTTTATTGTCCAAAGTATGTCATTCCTATTTTCATTTTCTTGTTGATGTTGATTGGTAATGTTTTGAATTTGATTGAGGGGAAGATTGGATTGTTCTGGTGAACTGATTGGGTCCATGTTTTCTTTATCTTGTTGAGTAATTTCATCTTCGTTACATAAGATAAAGGAATCTAAACTTTATTGAATAGAATAGATTGGAGAGTTGTTTGGTTTGTGTATGTTTCTCACCATGTACTTCATGTGAGATTCCCTGTTTAGTCTTCTGTTTTGGTTAAAAACAGGGATGGTGGCATAAGAAATGTCCATTTGAAGGTTCCCCTGAAGTTTGGCTCCCCAAGATCTTGATAAGAGCATGCCATACTTAGGGGGAATGTCAGCTACAACTATGTCCATGACTAAACTCTTTGCAGGGATTTGGGATAAGTTTATACACAAATATTTGATTAAACCCAAACATTTGACTCTGCTTGAGTCAAAGGAATACAAGTCTTTGTATGGTTTATTAATTTCTAAGCCTAAACTTTCCATCACTACCTTGGGCATTAGATTGTCTGAAGCTCCTGAGTCTAACATGGCATTATGTAAGATTTTCTCATGTATGTTCAAACTAACATAGAAGGGAGGGAAGGACCCTTCTTGGTATTTTCCTTCAACTTCTGGACCAAACAACAACTCAGGTTTGTCATCTGTCAAGTTTAAGGTGTCAGTATCACTTCCTAAGTTCAAAGCTTTCAAAACTTGGTTTTTGTACACCTCTTGGGTTACTAGTTCAGCTAGGGGGATGGTAATTTTTATCTTAGAAATCTCTCCCTCAAGGCTGAAAGGAATAATAGACTTGTTGATATTTACATCGGCCTTTTCAATTGAATTTTTTTCAGCAAATTTGATTTGTTGAACCTTGTTTGGACTGGTAATTGGGGGAGTTTTATTAGGACCACTAGCTGAAGTGCTAGGGGTGCTCTGTTCAACATTTGGCTGGACAATTTTGTCTTTGTTTAAGTCTGGTTTCTTGGCCAAAATGTTGGCTTTCTCTGCTGTCCTTTTGGGCTGGTTTTCTGTGTTTTTCTTGACAGCGATGCTAGTGTTTTTGTCCTTGGAATTATCTATGTTCCCCTTGCTCCTAAGATCATATTTTTTGTGTACCTCCATGATTTCATTTTCAAACCCCAATCTATAGTCATCAGAATATTCATAGGTGTTTGTAATTTGGTCATAAAAGAAACCTTGTTCTTCCTCAGTGAGGAAAACATCATCCCCACTCTCTGATCCAATCAAGTTTACATGAGACTCTTCCAACCTTTCCAACTCCCTATCTTCCTCATATTGATCTACATAGTTCTGTTGAAAGGGAGGTCTAATCTGTTGGTCACTTTCTTTTTTCTTATCTTGATTGTTGTCTCTTCTATAATTCTGATTTCTATTTCTGTTTTGGTTATTTTGAGGTTCTCTTGGTGGCACTCTATCATTTAAGTTTATCTTTTCAAGCATCCTCTCCATCACCTTCACTAGGTTATCAATTTTTGTGTCAGAGGTTGAGGGTGCGATATCATCTTTATAAGTTACCCTCTTCTCTGCTCTTAACCTATTTCTCTTCTCGATAATGTTTGCTTCAACACTAACAGCTCCTTTCTGCATGTCTTCTAAGGTTAAGTAATCTCTCCCTCTTAATTCATAAGTCATTTCAGCATCAAGGCCTTCGGGATACCTTACCAAGGCCATGCCTTGAGGAGGTTTCATGTGAGGTGGAAGAGCATTGTAAACACTATTGAACCTAGTGGAGTAATCATGAACACTCTCCCCTTGATTTCTCTTAAGGCTGCTATATTCTACTAGTATTTGGAGAGGATTCTTTTTGAGTTCCCATTTGTTGATGAATGTCTGATGCAAAGCAGGGAGATCGTTTATGCTGTTAGGAGGTAGGTTTTTAAACCATTTCTTTACATATCCTCCTAAAATTTGAGCGAAGATACTCATATTCACAGTTTCTTCTTCTATTTCCATGTAATCAAATGCATCTTCCATCCTATCTACATGATGTTGAGCTATTGTAGATTCTTTTCCAATGAAGTGAGGGATCTTGGACTGGTAATCATTTGGTAGGGGAAGCAGAGATTGTGGTAACACTAATGGGGCATACCATGTTGCCATAGTTGGAAATAAGGGTGGATTTACAAGAGGTGGATTTGCAACAGGGAAAGTGGGCTGCAATGAAATGATTTGAATAGTGGATGTTGGATGAATAGATTGTTGAGCTGATCTTGGATGAGAGACACCTAAATTTAGAAGGAAATGTAAATCAGGTGGTGTGGTTTCTCTACCACCAGGATGTTCACTTTGTTGTGGGGACGAAAGTGAAGACTTAGAGTCTATCTAAATTATATCTTCAAGCGACCTAGTTCTAAAAGGATTTCTTAAGTCGACTTGTGATTGGTGTAGAGCTGCAGGATTTTTAGGAAGTGAATTAGCTCTCAAGGTTGATATGAAAACAGTTGAAAATTTAATCTTAGGAAACTCCCTAAGTATACTCTCAGGGTTGTCAACTATTTCCGGCAGGTTTGGGTCAAGGAAGGCTCTAGTATGAATCTTTCTAGGAGCCACTATGCTGTGTTTTTCGAACCTAGCTAAAAGAAAAGTGTTGACCAAGTATGACAATCTTTTTAAGGGGCTAACTGATCTTTTTAAAGGAAGAAAAATTTAATCCTAAAGCCTTCTAACTGAGTTTGTATGATGTTATAAAGATTATGGATCTTCCCAGTGGAGTCTAAATGTCTTTTTTTTGGAGTCACCATGTGGAAATTTTTAGCTCTTTTGGAGGTAAAAGGTTTTATGGTCCACCACCAAGTTTATTATGAAGCCAAACTGAAATATTTTTGGGTTTTTCTGAGTTAATTCGGTCTTACAGGTTAAGAGAGTGTCCTAAAACTGATTTAACACTTAGCTAAGGTGTTTAATCATACAGATTTCACTCTTATGGCTCAGTAGCTGCTTCCTTCAAGGTTTGATAAGGTTTAAAGAGAATCCTAAGGGTTACTTAGATTTTCACGGATTCAATTAATTCCTATGATGATTACCATTGCTTGGTAGTGCTTGAGGGATGTTACTTATGTTATACTAGATAGTGAGTGTTTTGTTTTAAAGATTTTACTCAGGGTCCCACCGTGATCGCCATTATGTTGGTGTCCCGTGTTTTGATAGCTTGGAAACTAAAAAGATAAGGCAACATCAGAACCAATCTTTAGAGTTACAGGAGCTAGTCCTCCTGTTCTCAGAGAGGGATCTCTCAAATGTTTGTTTTGCAAAGGTTTATCTTGGGTACTTTAAGTATTGGTTTTAGACTAGTTATTAAGTGCAGGTGTTTGTTTGTTTGTTTGGTTGGATTGATACCACAGAACATGAAATATCTAGGAAAGATATATAGAACGGAGAAACATCTGGTTCATTGGGCAATGGATTCAATAAGAGGTCATAACATACTCATCAATGGATATGGGATATCAGAGGGAAAATCTAACTTGGCCGCAGGATCCTTTGGTTTTGGAATGAGATGGACATCAATGATTTGGAAAGAGAAGTTTAATTCTCAAACAAAGGGAATTTGAAAGCACAACTTGAACAATAAAGAGCTATTTGGTAGACAGGGCTAACCATGGATACTACAAATCACAGCTTTAAGCAAATAATTATTTCAAAACAACTTTTAAAATGAAATCTAAGATTCGGGGAACACCCTATTTCCTCAAAGATTTTATTTCAAATGACTTAGAAAACATAAAATATTCACTGATAATTGCAGTCATAGAAGAGGGAACACCTAACACATCTATGATTACAACTATAAAGACCTTTAAGGCAACTGTTTAAGCAAGGACAAAGGGCAAGATCAGAACATACCTCCTTGGCTTACTATAAACATAAATACTTCAAAGGGAGACTTCAATAACAGTTTTTAAGTGGCAGCAGACAAGCAGAGAGAACCATAAATCACGTTGAAACAAACTATTCAAACCATTAAGGAAATAAACAAGCATGAAGACTAAAGAGAGAGATTAAATACTCTAAAATACTTCAGCAGAAGAAAACATAAAACAGTGAAGGATGAACAGGTCTAAGGTGCTTCCAGGAGTCATTTCTTAGCCTAAAACTTTCAACCTACTGTAGTAAGATATTATGGAACATAATGAAAATAGGAGAAAACATCAAACATTTCAAAATACTTCACCAACAGCCAAGCTCATGGATCCAATGATAGAGCCTTCTCAGGAACAAGCATGCAACAAAATCATCAAAGCTTCCAAGACTTCAGTTTCTTCTTCAACTTCAACAGACTATGTATTTATTTCAGAGAGTTTCAATATTACAACTAGTGATCAACCAACAACCAACCCCTATCTCATCTTCTTCAAAAGTATTTATAGAAGAAATGAGGAGGTGGAATAGGATAAAATATCTTCTAAGTTCAATTAATACAGTTTACGATCTCTCGGCCTTTGAAGGGCTTAATGGAGAACATTCTGATATTTTTCCTGTATTAATTGGTTTTTATTAGCTATCAAGCTTGCTGGAAAGAAATTGGTGACTTTAAGGCTCTTCATTATCCTCATAATAACTTCTGTTGACAGCTACAATAAGTTCCTTTGGTTGAAATAACTGTTCAGCTGTATTGATGCAAAACATCTCCTGTCTGGTAATAACTTCGGCCTTCTTTTGATTGATTTGAGGCTGTGGGTCACCCTGTGGCAGCCAGGGGATTCAATTAGTCCCAGCTGTAGCAGTGGAAACTTTCCATTTGATGAACTTTTATGATTTTCCTCTTTAACCGTGTTTTATTCGGGAATCGGGCTTTTGATAATAATTTGCTAGTCGTAATCCCCGTAGATCTGTCTTCAATTTTCTATCTTGATATATTTTATCTTCGGAACTGATATTTCTCTGACTGTGCTTGATTTAATTTGTTTTTCGCTAGTGTGCAGGGTTGCGCAGGGTTGATATGGCATCAATGCCTGATGAACCACCGATGAAACATAAATTTTTAGACCCTGCGAAGGATTTTCTTTGCTGAATCAGAGGTGGGAGGAACGTCACCCTCCGCCTTTGAAAATTATTCAGTCATGGCGGAAAAACCATTAATCCTGCAAAATACAAACAAAAATTATAAAATCCTGCATGTATAGGCTGATTGCTTTAGAAGGCACGTGGAGAGAGCGTGGCCATTGGATGGCGTCATCCGACGGTCGGGATCGATTTAGAGGAGGTCAGAGGAGAGTGAAAAGGAAATTGAATCGGAGCCATCGATTGCACAGAGATCGACGGTCGGGAAAGTCAAAGTGGAGGAATCAGGGTGATGAATTGTGGGTCGTCAATCTGTAGATTAGATCGACAGCAGAGATGATTTAATGACCGCGTTGTGTCATGGTTAACCATCGGGCTTCTTTTGTGAGCGATCGTCGTCCGATGAGTGGCCTCAGATCGGACGGTGGATGCCAATATCGCGCCGGGTCCATGTCCGAATTTTAACGTGCGATGAGCGGCGGTTTTAAAAAATGGGCCCAAGACACGTGGCGGCCGGTGTATGGAATCACTATGAAATGGGAAAAAACGCCCGTGCTCAAAAAGTGGTGCGATGGATACTGCATGGTTTTCGCGACGGTGAGTGGTTGGCGGGGACCACCGAGGAGATGGACTCTGCACTGTCCGATCTTCAAATTAGATCGACGGTGCGGAGTGATTTAAATTTTGTACCGGCAATAATTTATAAATATAATAAAAACGTTAAAATAATATCAAACCAAAGGTTTTACACTTCGGGCGGACATTTTTATTATTTAAAAATGACTTGGCGCCCGATTGCGGGGCCACAGGTTATATGGAAAGCCATATGACTGGGGAATTGTGGATGAGGGCTAATAGGCATGGGGTAATGTAATAACCGCTTAGAAGACTTAGCGCTCGGTCCTGGCACCTGGGCATAAGGAGAGGGGGGGGCTAAAGACTTAGCCCAAGGGGGCTTGAGTCTACAATACATAAAAATATGATCTTTATGGATTTTGAATGTTTTTCAAAGGTTTTGGGGGGGTTTCGATAAGGCTAAGAAAGGGTTTTAAGCTTTATCAAAGGATTTTGATGAAGGGGAAAGGGAAAAATCAAGAAAATGAGGGATTTCATGGGAGAAGGAAAGGCAAAGATGAGGTTAGTTTTGGAAGAAAGGGAAAGGGGAAAAATGGTGCTTGCAGCAGTTTTTCTTCATGTGATGTCAACAGAACTTCTGAGTTTCAAAGGGGAAAAGCAGTGACGATTGTCCAAAGACAGGATATTATCAAAAGTCTTTAAGCATCAACAATTTTTAGCAGTGAAAGTGTTTCTTGAAGGCTATCCAAAATCTCTTAGCCACCAGTTGATATGATAGAATTTATAGGTGGCTAACAGTGTTTATAACTAATCTTAGGCTACTCATGGACAATATTAACTCATCCCACTTAACATGTTACCAAGTCAAGGCTCACGTCCAATCGTGGCCATAAAACAACTGAGCAACATAGTTTACATCTTGACATGCCACATAACATTCGGAACATCTAACAATCCCTTGGCACTATGTTGCGTGTTAGCATCCCCTAAATTCTTTTAGATTCTTCGAACTTCCTAATACATCCTCTTACCATTCCATGACATGCCCCCGTACCTAGCATGCCTTGAATTTCCTAGCATATAACCTTGTCATTCCTCCTTATCAGCTTGTAGCTCAACGACACTACCTACCACACACTCTATAATCTGCTCATTTCCATGCATTTTGAATTAGTTATCCTTTATGTTTTCGTGGCACTCCCTAACACTCCCCGACACACATTGGCACACCCCCGACACTTGGCACATCTTGGCATGTCGCCATGGCACTCTAGCATTCTCTGCACTACCTAACATACATTGTCACTCCCTCCTAACACATCTAGAATTTGCTAACAATCCTTGTCACACACTCTTATTCATTCATTTCCATGCATTTGAAACTATTTCTCCCTTGTTTTTCCTTGGCACTCCATAACACTACTTGACATGCATTGGCACACCCTAGCACATGGCACATCTTGGCATGTTTCCCTAACCTCTAGAATACATTGTTACTCTATCCTTAGCACACCTCTAATTCACTGACACTTCCTGTCACAATATCTTAATTGTTCATTTGCATGCATTATTTTCACCTAGTGCTCCCTTGTGTGTCCCTAGGACCCCCTAACACTTCCTATCATGTGTTGGCACACCCTGGCACCTGGCACATCTTGACCACATGAAACTCTAGCACACTAGCATGACTTAGCATTTCCTAGTATACCATGTCACTCCCTCAGAACACCTGGAACTCGCTGACACTCCCTATAATACACTCTTATTCATTCATTTCCATGCATTTTTACATAGTGATCCCTTGTGTTTCCCTGGAACTCACTAACACTCAACACACATTGGCCCTTGGAACATCTTGGTATGCTTCCCTAGCACTCTAGCATGCCTTGCAAATATCTAGCATATCTTTTCACTCCCTCCTTAGCAAACCTGGAACTCCATAACATGCCCTATAACTCCCTGGCACATATTGGCTTTTGGCACTTAGTGGCACTTGAAAATTATTGGCATGTGTTTGGATGCCCTAGAATTCCTTTGCATGGTTCAAGATCAAATTTATTTGAGGTCAATTATTCACAATTAAGAGAGAAGTAATAGATGATGATTTGGCACTTAAGACATGCTAAAACTTGACCCTTAGCATGTATTGGCACTAGTGTTTCTATGCCTATCATGGCCCTCTTGAAAAGGCAAGGTCTTGAATTATTAACCCTCATATGTGTTCATTTATTTGAATTTTAACTTGGTGTTCCCTTTTGTCGTCTGATAAGTCTCCTTGACACGCGTTCAAATACCCTAACACCTGACACATCTTGTCATGCCTTAACACATGGCATGTCTTGGCATGCCTGACATGAATTTGCATGCCTTGGAAATATCTGGCACATGTTAGCACACCTTGAGACTTCTTGAAATGCCATATAATTCCATAGCATGCCTTGTCACTACCCCCTTGGCACATCTGGCACTCGCTGACACTCCCGAACACACCCTCTTATTCATTCATTTTCACTCAATGATTTATGTTTGATGGGGTTCATGTCTACAAAGAGTTCATTTAAGAGAATAACAAATTGATCGCACCATTACTGACATAAGTAATTGCGAGATTCTACTTGAATGACAATAAGAAAATACACAAGAGAATTTAAGAATGAAAATTTGAAGTTTTTTTTATGGTGTGGGGATGGTAATAAGTGAGTGGTCAATATGGTGTGTGAATGATTATAATACCTTCTCACTCCCTCCTTTCCATGACAACTAGCACTCATTTCCACTCCCTGACACACTGTCATATTCATTCACTTCCATGCATTTTGACCTAGTGCTCGCTTGTGTTGTCCTAGTACTCCCTAACACTCCTCAGCATGCATTGGAACTCTCTACTTAGCACTTTTCGACATGCCCTGCCACTTCATAGCATGCATAACACTCATTGAAACACATTGGAACTTGGAACATGTTAGTGCTTGGAAAGTCTTAGCATGTTTGACATGCATTGAGATGACTTGGTATGCTTTGGAATGGTTTGATATTAAAGTTATTTGAGATAAATTATTGGAAAGTAGATGAGAAGAAATAGAGGAATATTTCACATGTAGAATGCACTAACACTTGGCACTTGGCACCTATTCACATCTAATGTTGGAGTGCCTAGCATTACGCTCACGGAAAAAGGTAAATTTATGAATTATTAACCCTCTTATGTGTTCATCTCCTTGTAGTTTAACTTTTTTCTCTGTTTTTTTTCCTCGACCGTCCCTGACAAGCATTTTCACACCCTTGGACATCTTGGGATTCCTTAACACTTGGAATATCTTAGCATGTTTGACATGCATTCACACTATCTATCACATATTAGCATTCCCAAGAATGAATTGGCACTCATTCCCTCACAACTAGCCTTACTTGGGAACCTTACATTCCCTGGAACACCTTGGAACTCCCTAGTTGTCATACCCTCATAGATAGACTTTTTTTTGAAAATTGGGAACCCAACCAAGTCATTATAAAAACGATGTTATGCCCAAACCAAAGTCTGCCTTTCTCTGAAAGTGGGAGGAACTTTGAATGAAAACTTGTTTGAGGGATCGATGTGGCTCCCTCGTAGTGGCTTTTCCTTTGTATGGTTTCGAGGGTGTTGGATCCATGGTGGAAGGGTGGAATTGTCAATTTGTGTGAAAGGTGATGCAGTCTAATATTTTTTTGTCATACCCATTTGAATATTGACTGAGGGCCATTTGTAGGGCGATCAACTCCAATTTTGTCTAGACAAGGCCCAAGTCCCTTTGAAGGGGGCACTTGATAGGGTGACTGACCCATCAGGGCAAGACCATGCGACACTGCCGACGAGTGAGGTTGTTTGGGAATGTAACCCTAATTGGATGGTAAATTATGTCCAATGCTAAATATGGACAAGATACTGATAATGAACAAGTATTGTGAGGAGAAAATGAAAAGGACTTTGAAAAGAGAGTTATAGTGCTTGATTGTTGGCATTGGTATTGTATATACAATTTCAGTTCCAATTGTCTAGAATAACATTATCTATAATGGTCATTTTCCTTGCTAATAGGGTTGTGAGGCAAATTGAAAACACAACACATAAAGGGCCACTATTAAAAGCCCAATTTGCACCCCATGTTTGTTGCATTGGTTTCCATGTATTGGGGTTTCCCTAAAGAGAAGTGAAACATGAACCTATTATATAAAATTGTAACCCATGCATAATATAAATGCATTAATCAATGGAGTCTATACAATGTGAAATTAATTAACATTGTAAAGCGCCCACCTAGTTTAGGTCGCCATCTCCATTTTCATATTCAAGAAGGTGCCTGATTTAGTAAGCACTTGAGCCCGCATTAACGTGGAAGGAAATATTCACAAGGTACCCTGTTTTACGCAAAATGGTCGTCTATAAAAAGAAGCATTATAAAATAAAATAAAAGACTACAAACCGGTTTTGAAATTCATCTATTTTTCTCATCTTAAATCGAGAGAAGATAAATTCCTTCGAAACAATGTAGACATTACTCCAACATTGAGCATATCTATACCTCTACGAGGATCAGATGCCATACCTTGGAAGGTAGTACCACTGAGAACAAATTATGATTTCCTAGATGATTCACCAGTGACCACAATAGTGACTTAGCCCATAGTTAATTTCCTCATCCACTTAGAGTGAAACAAAGGAAAGATCATTTTTCATCTCATTGTTCAAGAAACATAATATAACTTGAATTCTTCATTAGTTTTTTTTTATTTTTTTTATCACCAATCCAGATATTTGATCCTAAGACTTGCCAATAAAAGCTTCTCTTATGACATTATTTTCTATTTTCTTTGGTTTGTTAGCTATTCGAGACTTGTGGGACTTGCAAAATTATTTTATATATATTTTTGTTAGGTCCCTATATTACTAGTTTAGTCCCTTATTGTTATTAGTGTAGCCCTATTATTGTTATTGTTTTACCCCTGTAACCCCAATATTGTTATTATTGTGCCCTTGTTATTGTTAGGTCGGCTAGGATTATATTGTGGGACCATGGACTCCTATATATTGAAGGAGGTTTTGGTCATTTGTATCATCGAAGAATTATTAATTTATGTAATGTATTGAAGGTTTCCCCCTCGAAGTGGCTTATTTATAAGGTGTTGATATCTCTTTTCTTCTATTTTTGAAGCTGGTTTCATAACATTTGGTATCGAAGCCTTGGATTCTAGGGTTTCGCTACTCTAAATAGGTCATTGTGCCATTTGCACTATAACGTTTTTTCTATGAAGGCTCAGAATCTGAAATTTTGAGAGTGTGAATTCTAAATCCTAAGGAACCTCGTCGCAAAATTTTAGAGCTTGGGTCGCAATATTTTAGGCGATATGATCTATGGAATTTAGGGCATTTTGCAGGCTCCTAAATTTAACCTAAACAGGTCATCGCGGAATTTTCGCTATAAATGTTTTTCTATGAGGGCTCAAAAGCTGAAATTATCACAATGCAAAGCCTAAATATTGAGGAACCTCTTGTAAAAATTTCAGATCTTGGTTCGAATTATTTTGTGAGATATGATCTATGGAATGTAGGATTGTTTCAGGCTGCCGAATTTCATCTCAAAGAGGTGATCGTGGGAAAAACATCATAACTCTCTCTCTGATTGTCAGATTGGGATTCCGTAAAAAGTTGCCTCAAGAAAATGGAATTTAGTTTTCGGCATGTGAATTTCAGAGCCGAAGGATGAAACAGTGACACATGGAAAGTCGTACAAGTTCGCTCTACAGAACCAGTCCATAATTAGGTCATCATGGGATATTGGGAAAAACTTCGTCTTGAAGAATCCAAATCAGGTCAGACTTGTGGCATTGGAAATATTATTTAGAGGGATACATTAGGGCCAAATATAATATATTTAAGATCTGAAATCGGAAGTGGTAGTTGAGAGACTTACCAAGTATGCACACTTTTGTGCATTATCTCATCCATTTAAAGCAAGTACAGTTGCTACTACATTTATGGACACAATTTAAAAGCTACATGGAAACCCAAGGGTTATTGTGAGCGACAAAGATCCCATTTTTACTGGAAATTTTTGGACGGAGTTATTTTCTTGTTTGGGTACTCAATTAGCTCATAGCTCATCTTATCATCCTCAATCTGATGGTCAAACTGAGATAGTAAATAAATGTTTGGAAGGATATATTTGTTGTTTTGTATCTGATAAACAAACACAATGGGTCAAGTGGTTACCTCTCGCTGAATGGTGGTATAACACTTCCTTCCATACTATAGCAAAAATGACCCCATTTATGGCACTTTATGGATATCATCCACCATCCATCACATCATATTTAAGGGAAAATTCGAAGGTTCAAGCAGTGGAAGATCACATCGAGCATCAGCAAGAAGTTCTCCAACTATTAAAGGATAACCTCAATTTGGCACAAAATCGAATGAAACAACAGGCAGATCAACATCGTAGCGAGAGAAGTTTTGATGTAGGAGATTGGGTATTTTTACGGCTACAACCATAAAAACAAATGTCCCTCAAGCAAGCAAAGAAGGATAATAAATTATCGCCAAAGTACTATGGTCCTTACAAGGTGTTGCAAAAGATTGGTACTATGGCATACAAATTGGAGCTTCCTGCTTCTTCAAGAGTGCATCCAATTTTCCATGTTTCATGCTTAAAGAAGGTTATAGGTGAAAATCTTTCAGTTCAAACAATATTGCCAGAACTTGATGAGGAAGGAAAAATCATATTGGAACCTGAAGCGGTCACGGAAACAAGAACTCGACAGCTACGGAATCGATCAATTTTAGAGTATCTCATCAAGTGGAAGAACTTACCCATTGAATATTCTACATGGGAGGATGAGAATTTTATACAGAAGCACCCAGAGCTACTCAAGCGTTGAGGACAACACTTTTTTGAAGGAGAGGGGCATGTTAGGTCCCTATATTACTAGTTTAGTCCCTTATTGTTATTAGTGTAGCCCCCTTATTGTTATTGTTGTACCCCTGTAACCCCAATATTTTTATTATTGTGCCCTTACATTGTTATTGTTAGGTCGGGCTAGGATTATATTGTGGGACCATGGACTCTTATATATTGAAGGAGGTTTTAGTCATTTGTATCATCCAATAATTGTTCATTTATGTAATGTATTGGAGGTTTCCCCCTCGAAGTGGCTTATTTATAAGGCGTTGATATGTATTTTCTTCTATTTTTGGAGCTGGTTTCATAAGAATTTTTTGGTTTACCAGCTATTAGTGACTTGTGAGACTATGTTGTTGTCTAATAAACTACAACCCAGGGGATAAGATATAAAAGTTGTTTGGGGTTTTCAAGGCTAGCTTGTAGTTGTCTAATAAAACATGACTCATGGGAATATAAGATATCAAAAGCATTTGAGATTCATAGCTATCCCAGGCCACACCAACCCTCAACGTGGAGATATTTTTTTTGTGTCTCTTCCTTGAATTTTGGACCTTAAAAAAATTTCAAAACAAAATCCTCAAAATCCAATCACACTATAATTTTTTATTAATTACAACATTATTTTAATAAAAAAGGAAAAGTGAGATATATATATATATATATAATATTATAGTGACAATATTTATTTAGCTATATAAAAATGAAAATCACATGATAAATGAGCAATTTTAACTATATATAAGTTCAAATTCAACTCATGACATTCATGTTCATATTCAACAACAATGAAATATAAGAAAAAAACATCATATATAAAATATTTGATGAAATTCGCCATGAAATTCATGTGTGTTTGTGAGGTTTCTAGTATATTCCCTTATCCATTTGGATGAAGATGATCCAGATCGATTGATCTGGTCAAAGAATTCCATTTTGGGGAATGCACAAAAACATTGGGCTACAAGGCCTTTTTAGAATCAAATACCACACAACAACAAAGGTGGTGTTGGAAATATTTATGGAAACACTCTTTTCAACTCAAATGTAAAGTGATGTTATGGTTAACATTGAATAGTAAATTGCTAACATAGGAAAATCTACTCAAAGAGGATGGTCTGGTCCAAATCGTTATGCCTTATGCCATGTGGAGGAAAAATCCTTCTCTCATACATTCATTTCATGTCCCTATATATAAAATGCTTGGATTATCACCTATTCAATTTGGCTCGAATGTTTTCTCGATAGAAAAAAGAATCATTAAAGGAATTCACTCAAGATTGGGTATCATATTGTTCAACGCAATTTTACCAAGATTTCCCTACTATCTCGTGAACAATATTTGGTGGCCAACAATCAGGCCATTTTCCATAACAAATACATAACACCTAAAGTCATGAGCCTGGATATCATAGAGAAAATAGTAAATGAATTTCTGGAAAAGCCAAAATCAAAGAAGACCATGGGATTAGAGGTTAGAGGAATAATGAGGATTAAGGTTCAGGGGTTAGGAGAATAATGAGTTAGTGGTTAAGGGGTTAGGGGAATAATGAGTTAGTGTTCTCTCATGGTTTATTTGATGAGTCTGTGGAAGCTTTACAAGTACTTGGGGCTAGTACTACCAGAGTGGTGCAAGTGGAAGGGTGTTTTGGCCTTATATCCGAAGAGGAGGGGGAGGATGTTGTGGAGTTTTTATTGCTTCCAGAAATGCCCCAAAACTATCGACAAGAAGCGTTAAAAAGAAAAAAAGCAAAAATTCATTAGGAAAAACTTTGAATACCCAAATCTGGTTTTTAGAGTGGACATACAAGTAGGCCGGTTGATGGTGACCTTGGAGACCATACTAGTGGGAATAGCATGTGGAAAATTCTTCTCTGCTCAATTTATTGGTGATTGGATTGAACAATATTGGGGAGATTCTCTGGACAAGGAGATGGAGGTGATAACTCTATCAAAGGGGTGGTTCATGATCAGGTTTGCGAATAATGAGACCTAGATTAATGGGTCCTTGTAGACAATTGGGTTTTTGGCATTACATTGATTCTCTTCAAGCGGTGGATGCCCATATTTTATGTGAATTGGTAAAGAGAGGATGAGATCCTGGTTTGGGTGTGTCTGTTGGCATTTTTCTGCACTTATGGACAATGGAAATTTTCAGGGCCATTGGGAATAGTGTGTGCATCTTTCTGGATGTGGATATGTCATTCTAGGTTACAAAATCTTAGAATGTGGCTCGTATATTGGTTCGTCTTGTTCCATGAGAAGATCTGGTTGAAAAAATCCACTTACATCTTGATGGAAAATATTTCTTCCAAATTATTTATTACAATCACCTTCCTTTTCAGTGCCATAGATGTCACAAGTATGGTGATCATTTGGTCAGAGACTTCCCTCTAGGAATTAGCACGAGGCGTCGTCAAAGGGTAGTCTACAGGAATGATTATCAAGCTCAGGTAGCTAATCAATCAGAAGGTGGTGAGCAGGAATAGATGGAAGAGGTGGTGCATCAACAAGAAGAGTGGCTTATTCCGATGGAAGGGATGGAGGAATAGATTGAACAACTATAGATCCCTCTTGTCAGTGAGATATTGAACCAAGCACAGGACACTTAGACTTCAGTGGAACCTGCACCAGACTTGGTGGGTATTGTCACTTGATCCCTTCCTTCTATTCATGATACTCTTTATCTGTTATTAAATGTTAAATGATAATAATTAAAATATAAAGTTATAACATATAACCAGCTCATACTTGAACAGAACATCTGTATCAATATTCTTCTTCTGTATCTTCTTGATCTTCATCCAACTGTTTGACATCTATACCAACATCTGATTCAGAAATGGTGATGAAATGATCAACCATGTCATTATCATCATCAATTATATCATTTTCAATAATATCTTCATCAAAATAGTCATCAATAATTGTTGCCTCGTCTCCTACTCCTGGTTCATCTTCTATATATTATTTGTATTTCAATGCATCTTCCTGCTCATCTGCCACTGCATCATCTTCTTCTTGATCAATATCATCCTATTCCTCTATAGTACACTCTACTGGCCTTCCTCTTGGATCATATCTAATAGAAAATTATCATTTATTCTCACCAGGAACCTCTGAGTAAAAGACTTGTTCACATTAGCTTGGAAAAACATAGCAATATTTTCCTGGAAAAACCCAACATGCCCGAACGTCGATTAAGCTGACATGTCAAGGGAGAAAATGGAAAACAAGTCACACGAACGTGCACAAGGCACACGGGTGGTCACAACTTATCTTTTTTTATATGACCTCCCTCACACTATCTGACCCGAACATGTTTCCTATCGTGCCCTCACACGGCACGACCTGACCCGCCCGAATGAAGGCACGATGGAGAAAACAGAAAATGGATCACACAAATGTGAAGTACAAGGCACACAAGTCGTCACAACTTAGAATTTTTGATACGGCCACCCTCACACCACTTGACCCACCTGAATGCATTTCCCTAGGTGTCCTCAAACGACTCGATGCGACCCGACCCGCCCGAACACATTTCCCTATGCACCCTCACACAACCCAACCCGACCCTCCCCGACCCACGACAAATGTGTTTCCTTGTGCACCCTTACACGACTCGACCCGAACCGACCTGACCCAACCCAAACCGACATGGCCCGACCAAATGCGTTTCCTTGGGCGCCCTCACAAGACCTGACCTGACCTGACCTTCCCGAATGCGTTCCCTCGAGCGCCCTCACATGACACGACCTGAGCAAACCCGCACGAATGCATTTTCCTTAGTGCCCTCACATGACTTGACCCGACCCCACCCGACTTGCTCGAACATGTTTCCTTTGGCGCCCTCACATGAGAAGACCCAACTCGACCCACCTGAATGCGTTTTCTTGTGTGGCCTCACATGACACAACCCAATCGAACCCTGCCTGACTTTCCCGAACATGTTTCCTTTGGTGCCCTCACATGACCCAACACGACCCAACTCGAATGCGTTCCATGGGAACCCTCACAAAACCCAACCCGACCATAACTCACACAACTCGACCTGACACCGTAACCTGACACAAGCCCACCCAACCTGACTGGACTCACCTGGACAAACGCAATTGGGATGTGAAGCTTGCAAAAAGGCTAAAGGGATGGCATGCATGAACATAGGAGAGGGTAATAGAAAGTTCAAGCAGAAGGCTAGAGAGGGAGAGCTATTAAATGCATATAATGGCTAGAAGGCCAAGTCCTTAAGGTCAAGAGGCCTTTGCTGAGAAGTTGAATCAGAAATTTTACGACACATATTGCAAGCTGCAACGAATGATATGCTCTAGCTAGAAGGGATGTTGATCTTAAATAAATTTTCATGGTCATGGTAATTAAGGCACATGAGAGTATTGGAATGCATAATATTGATGATACTGAAGGATATCACATTACCATTATGCAGGCACACTATGCATGATTTAAGGGTGTTTCACTCTACTTGGAGTTGCAATGGATATTGTGCTACGTGCCAATGCTCTTGTTGCACAAGGTATCCATGGTGGTTGTTTCTTAGGGGAAGTGATTAGGGGTGTTTTGACAATGAATGAGATCCATCATATTACCATTATGATACAAAGTCTTCACCATCAATGACGATGTGGTTATGTGCGAGGTTATACTGGTGTGGTACCAAAATAATGTAATGTTGAAGGCAAAATGTCATGTTGAAGTGAATTGCCAAGGTGACGCGCACGTTAGTCAGTACTAGGCGAGTGACATTCATGAATTGCAACTATTGAAAGTGTGATGTCTCACCATGTCAAAGCAGGTGGGGAGGACCCACATTGAGCTATGATTTGTGGGGTAATCACAATACAATTATTGTAATGAAAAAATGGTAAATATTCTTGAATACATAGGACATTATATTTTGAAAAAGTTATAATAAAACTTCTAATTTATTCATTCATTAAATTTAAAGATATATATATATATATATATATATATATATATAGATATAGATATAGATATAGATACATATTCATTTTTAAGATTAAACATGTTATAAGTTAAAGAGAAATTAATAACAATTAAATATAACAAATATATTATTATAATCCTATTAAAAATTAAAAAAAAAATTAAAAAAACATTACAAAATAATGGTCAATTAAATCACCCTAGTAAACAAATAACATATATATTATTATAATCCTATAAAAACTAATAAAATAAAAAAACAACATTGCAAAATATTATGCCGTTACATTTACCGTTGTCGTTGTTTCGATGTTTAGTCTCACTTTCGCAATCTTGACGTGCAGTCTAATTGTTGCAATACTGAAGGTTGTCGGAAAACTTTCGCAATACCAATAGTTGTCCCCATTAGCATCACACTACCGACAAGTATCTCTAAACGTCTCAATAGTGATGATTCTCTCCAAATGTCGCAATCCCGACTCATGTATTAGAAACGTCACAGTTCCAACCTCATGTCCCAAAACGTTGGTATTTCGATGACATACCGAAACGTCTCAATACTAATGATTTCCCTATACATCGCTATAGCGATGTTTGTTGGCGGGATTTAAAAAATTGAGAAAAATTGGGTAAATTTCCAACAATACGTCAAAAGTGTCGGAACTAAATTGTCAAAATTTTGACCAAATGTACTAGTGGTACATGACGTCAATACTGCATATACCTCAACCCCTGAATTTGGATGAATAAGTGGATGCTGAGCTATTGAATCTGGCTGCACCATTGAATTCGTGGCATTGAGAGGCATAAAATCGACCATCCACACTTGAGAATCTGACACCATCACTCCAATCTAGAAAATGGCCTAAAAATGGAAAGCTCTGCTGCTGAAACAAATATTCCCATTGAGTTCCTGTCGCTGAGAGGTGGAAAATTGACATAAAGTTTGTCAAAAAATGAGTCCTACAACTTTTCCACCTTAGGGAATATTTTGATGCTCTCTAAGATTCCTAGGGCATGGTTCCACACCTATGGGGTCGTAGTTCATCCCTCCAACTACGTTGGTCTGCCCTTCTCTGTGCAAATGAAATTTTGGGTTTTTATATGTTTTGGTGGGCTGATTTTATAGAGCACGCCCACCTAGCACAATGGTAAACATAGTAAGTTGTTAAGGGGAGGTCGGGCGATCAAATCTCACCTGCCCCTGAAATTCCACGCATATATATATATATATATATATATATATATATCATTGTTTATTATACGGTTGAGTTGGCGGTTATGTTGTATATAGTTTTTTGTGCCACCCACTCGAGCACCAGCCACATGGGCCAAGAGGTTTTGATCCTTGCTAGCACCTCTCTGTTGAATGGACCATCATATATGGTGGTCGCATTTGTTATATGGTTAAGGGGTTCGGCGGGGGTGGTGACCCACCAACCCAAGTTTTATTTTGTTTAACGGGTCCACCGGGGGTAGCGGGGGTCATGGCCCGCCATTCCTAGTTTAATTGGGATATGGATCCATGCGGGTGTGGCAGCCCATCACCCCTATTTTCATATATATATATATATATATATATATATTTTTATTAAAATATAGGTTATTTTTCATTTTAATGAAAATAAGGGTCATTGGGAAATTTAAAGAGGCCACAGTTTAGCCCGCTTTTGGGTGATGGTTTTCCTGGTGGTTGATAGTGAATTTATGGAACATTTAAACATGGCCCACTGCCCAACTTTGACTACAACTTTTACTTTATCTAACTTCTCCATACAGGCTCAAATTGGATATCTGTTCGGATTGTCAGAATTAGAGCAATGAGTACTTCAATTTGAACCTAGTTTGAGAGCAATCTAATGACTTTGAATTTTGATCCTTTCTGAGCCCTCTTGGTCTCCTGATAGTGTCTAGAGCCACCTAGATCAATATTCCCCACTGGGGAGATTTTGGTCCACCAAAATGATGAAAATAATCTACAGCTGCTTTGTACCACTTCTACACCACAAGTGTCCTAAAAGGTCACCATTCATTCTTGTTCACTTTTATCCTTCAGAGCCATAAGTGATGAGCCGACACCTGCATATTCTGCAAACCTACAATACAATTTTCTTACAAATTACATGCTTAATTACATGACGAACTATAACGCAAGCATCCCATACTTGCCACAATTTTATAACACATACTTGGTGGTCAAGCTTACATTAAAATGGAATCAATACCCGAGATAGAAGGCCAAAACATCATTTTCGCTTAACAAGTCATAGAAAACACATCATCACTTTTACATTTTAAATTGAAACACATGATTTACAAAGAAAGGAAAAAACAAGATAACACATCTAGAAAAACCATCTCTCACTTATCAAAGTGAATGGGTTATCTTCTTGTGGTGGATTTTCTTGTCGAACAACTGTTTCATCTCATTCATGGACAAAAACTTTGTCCTTGATACGTTGCTCTGGATGGAGCCTCAAACATGTGGCTCTTTGATGGCCACTTCTTTCATAATGACTATAATGAGTCTTCTTCCTCTAGACCTGCTTTACCTTCTTATTTTCCTGCAGTGGAGAAGACCTTTCATGCCTTATCCTCTTTTTTGTTTCCATTCTTTTCCAACAATTAGCAAAGACATGGTTATGCAATCCACAAAAGATACATGTATTTCGATGCCATGATTTATGTTCATTATTAGTGACATTATTGTAATCAAAATGAACATTAGAATACCGAGACTTTTTATACAATTCTTGTTGGTCTCTGGTGCAATCATGGTGATAAGAGCTTGCCTGAACTTTTTCTCTGCAATGCGAACTGTCATAATATGATGGTGAAGTGTTCCCATCATTCTCTTTCCCCAATGCTTTCAACCATGTAGTGGAATCTTTTTGCACCTTCAAGCACTATCCTTCAGTGTATCCCAAACCTGTGAATCGAGGTCACTGCAAAACCTTCAATGGCTGAGTTATACCTTGGCCATTAACACCAAGTCCTCCTCCTTTGTACTCCATTTGGGTAAGGAGTCTCATGCCAATTCCTGTAATGGGTATGTCTACGTTTTCCATAGAAATGATAGCATGTGAAGATGAAATTGAAGAACAATCAACATTTTTTACCTCAGACGTCGATTCAGAAAAAAGTGATGATGGCTTCTTTAAGCCTTCGTTGCACTTCAATTCCTCCAAGGCCTCTTCCGCAGCTTCCAACTGAAGCTCCAATATCTTCTTCTCTTATTTCTCTTCTTGTAGAAGCTTCCTTAATTCAACATCCTTTGCTTGAAGTCTTTGGTCGTTGCGCTTTAGTTCTTCCAACGCTACCTGTTACACAATATTTTTTCACTGTCCCTGCAATCCCCATCTGGAACATTGGAGGACCGTTTCAGTGACCCCTGTGTATTGTCATACATTTCCATAAATTTATTTGCATCCCTTGACATGTCAGGAACACAATCTCTGTTGATCATTCCTCAAGCAGATCCCATAAACCTTTGCTTTTGGGTCGGTGTTGGTAGGTATTTATGCCCTCGTGCTCATGACCAAATTAACACTGAGCCTCACGCCCATTGACGCTCTATCTGAGAAGGGAACTTACACCGAGCTACTTTTGGAATTTTTTTAAAAATAGAAATGAAGCCTCTATGGTTTAACAACTTTGTGAGCGGATTCATGGTTTTTTGTTCAACTGGATGAAGTTGAGTTTCTCCCTTTGGCCTATTATTTCCTACAAATGTGCAACCCCCCAAAGGGATAGACCTCTCCTCCAGCTTGTGTGGATCCCAAACCTCTTACTCCTCTCCTATAAATATTTTTTCCTCACATTCATTCAGCTAGCTGAACAATAATTAGATATAGATGGTGTGTTGAAGAGAGCAGAGAAGAGACCATTGTTTTGAGAGAGAGTTTAATCCCACTGCCTCATTGAGCCGAATGATGAGTGAATGCTTGAGACGTGCCCGACTGAACCCGTTGAAGGATATCTAAAACGTCAAGGCATAGGTTGTAAAATTATTTTTCATATATCAATATTACATGGCTGGTTTCTAGTTCCAACTTTATTTCCATTTATATTTGAAGTGTTTAACTCTCCTTGAATAGTTGAATTGTTGTAGATGAATATATATGTTTGTATGTTGTCAATGTTTGTTTTATCTTTGTTCAGGTGCATGGAAGTATTCACCAATGGAGCGCAAGGCGTGAAGACAAATATTGAAGGATCTTTGCTGCGTGCCATGACAAAAGCATTGGATTGAGGTAGGATATCTGTTCCAGGCCATATTTCATTTACAAGCTAGGAATTTAGGAATTCAGTGTGTTCCCTTGTTGCTAGACCCACCGTAGGGCTAGAGGGATCGCCTCTGTCCACAGAGGGGATTTTCCTGCTCAACAAGTTGATGACCACACTGGGGATCAATGTGTCTGTCAACTCAAGTTGTTCATTTGAATTTTTTCTTGTCTGTCCAACTTTGGTCGTATTTTCATTTCTCTGCTTTTTTTTTCTTATCTGACTCCTTCAAGCGACTTCACCTATTCTCAGAGTGATAATATTGGTTATTCCTGAGCTTCCCTTTCCTCCTTCCTTGGTTTCCTTACTCAGAGCTATTGTTTTCCTGATAGTCGCACCCATTGGCACGAGTTGCCTTTGGAAAGAGTGCAATTTTCCTTGTTCAGCAAGGATTACTGCTAAACAGTCGCATTGATACCTATAGGTTTGAATTTTGGGCTTCTTTCCTGAGTTTCTAGTGTATCTTTCCCTCTGGATTGGTTTTTCTTCCCTGTCTCATTAATTTTGGTTGATTATCTCTCATCTGATCAGTGTGGCTTTTTCATCCTAGGGTTTCTAGGTGCCTTTGATTTTTTGTTTGGTCACATGTTTGTTGAGTCTCTAAGATGTATATGAGTCAATTTCATTCATCTTTTCAGCTTGTTGTTTGATTACTTGGTCTTTTATTTCGATTTTTCATATTGTAGGATTGTCGAAATGTCATCTTGGTGTCCATTTCACCCTCCCTCTATCCCCTTGAGCATATATCACATTTCTCATTGAGTCGACTTGAAAGTCCTTTTTCCTGCATGAAGAAATGCATGTCTGGTTTTGAGTGTGTTTTACTTTCACTTTGAATTGGTCTCTTTGTATTTTGATAATTTCGTTTGAAGTTTCTCAAAGCTACTATTTTTTTTGTCCTTTTAGTGCAACGTTTCATTATTGCTTCTCATTCATACAAAAGAACAAAATTTGCATTCTTCCTTTCTTTTGAAAATGAAAAGTACTATTTTCCATTAGTAGGTTTCTTTTTCATTAGAAAGTTAAAAACAAAAGAATTCATTCGTTTTCTACTTTGGCTGTGTTAATAGCATAAAGGAAAGTGCCCTTCTTGCATTCAATTGACTTTTTCTTTGTTGTGAACTTCTGTCCCTCTCTTAGCTAGATTTTCATTGAATTGAAATGATATGCTTTCTCTCATGTAGTTGTGCATTACAGATTTGAGATTACATTCTGTAAAGCCTTGAAGCTAAAACATAATTTCAAGATAAACTATAAAAGTAACTCAATCAACCTATGGAAGCATTGAAACTTAATGCTCATGCTTAGAGGTCTAGGCTAGTGACATGTTCCAACCTCACCAAACCTAGCAGTTTTTTCTCACCATTTGGCATTAGACAGCGCTAGTATGGACTTGTGCTCCCCGTACCACTGCGTATATAAAGGGAGACCCTCATAGGTTGCAATCCTTTGTCCATAGGAAGTCGAGTCTGCCGTCCTGTAACCATGATACACTGAACACAACATTCAGGGAGACTTCCTGCATGTACATTAAGTCTTTGATCGTTTATCTTTCATTTGATCACCAAGGTGTATATTGCAGTTCACAGGAGTTTGGTACACCCTCTTGCCTAGAGTTCCTGAGTAGTCATTTTGATCTTTCCGCGACTCTTTAAAATTTGAAAATATCATCGAGCACTTGTCCTTTCGAGCTTGTCCAAACTGAAAGTGACTAGAGTCATCTTTTGTCCCTTTCTTGACTCTTAAAACATGAAAAGTCAGATTTTTGTTTCAGTGTCATAAAATTAATCACCCACGATCACACGCCCAATAAAGTTATTTTCTTGGCAAGTTCATGAGTGATACCTTAGTGATTGTTCTTAAAGCCTCGAAATTATCATGTCTTTTCTTTCCTTCTCTTTGATACAAATTCACAGTGGCAGAACTACCTGGTTCAACATCCTCTTCATCACCTCATAGTGAAGAGCCTCTCCTTGGGCTTTCTTCAGAGACATCTCAATATGTTTGGACTCAAAACGTTGAAGGTGCTATTCTCCCAAGCATTCAACCTCTCGCCACTTGGTTTCCCACTGAGGAATCATTTGAAATCAACTAGCAGCCCCAAAATTCTTTTTTCTTTTTTAGAGAAGATCCCCCTCAACGCTCAGATTCGCCTCCGATACGTTTTTCCAATGCTTTTCCCTCTACCGCTCACTAGTTATTCCTTGACAGGTCTCCATCTGATATGGATGCCTCAAGTCCTATTAGTGGTGAAGAGACTTTTGTACCAATGGGAGAATATCAATTCCCTTGTGAGGATTTTCCTTATGTGATGACTCAGAATTTTTCTCAGCCTTCATCTCTCTCAGCTGGTTATCGTTCTTTGGGTCAGATAATCTCTGGTGCTGCATCTTTGTACTAGAACCCACTATGGTCAAGTACAACAGCTCCTTCTACAGTCAGGTTCATCCTCTTCAATTTCAATTGTATTGACGATGGTTATGTCTGTCCCAACCCATCCCACTGTTTGTGTGGATTCCTCCACACCATCCACTAGTGTGATTCCTTCATTTCCGTCATCTTCTGCTATTCGTGGGACGCACCCTAATGCTTTAGCAATGTCAGTTTGGTCTGTTGTGAGTGTATCAAAACCTCACGTGTCGGGAGTCCATCAACACATTTCTAGTGCTCTGTCTCCTCTAACCTGTTAGAGGTGTCATATGACCAATATATGATGGCTATTAAACCACTAGAACTACCTCCCTAGGGATCTCACGGATTCGCTCATCGTCTACCACATTGCTACGATGAATGTACCCGACCTCAGTCGCGTTATGGGCCTCTTGTCTGAGATATCATGAAACTTGCACCCAAACAGTTCAGAGAAAATCAGGACAACCCTACGATCGTGCCTGATTGACCTCATTGTTGTGCCTCAATATAGTCTCCTAAACTGAGTTCATTTAATTGTCAACCAGGATTTGTAAACTGCTGAAGTGAAATGTACCATATGTACCTAGGTGCTTGTTTCCTAGTGCGTTGTGTGTAGTGTTTTGTGATGTTTTGGTCTTTTATGTTAATTTATGATGTTTTTGGTCTTTTATGTTAATTTATGATGTTTTTGGTCTTTTGAAGTTTTGTGTTTACAATGGAAATGTCTAGAAAGCTAATGAAAAGAAATTGGTGGTCAAGAACACAGTTGAGCCTAATGTATGGAATGGCAAATGTAATCAAAAATACTGAAGCAACATCTAAACTATGACTAAATAGAAACAAGAGCTTAATGATGACTTCTTAAACAAATGACACAAACTAGACTTTGAGAAATGATCACTTAAATATGCAAGTTTTCTAACTAGACAATTTAGACACTAATCATGATGCAACATTCTATTCTAAACTCATCTATTCCATGACTAATTCCTAGTTCTATTCTGCAATTTCAATTGAAGGTCAGAGTCTATTCTCCAAGAGTTATTGGTTTCTTTTCAGGGTAGTTCTGTTGAGGAAGAGCTCTGTTTGTAGTGAGGAATTTGCAGAGATATTTCAAACCTTGTAATGATGTTATCTTCTGTTCCTAAAGTTATGGATCACTGGTGGTTTTCAGAACAAAAAGATATTTGTAAATAATGAAGGCTGTCTTAGGAATCCTATCAACTAAAGTGATCTACTGTGCAAAGGGTGACAGTGTGACTATGAGATATGAGTGCAATGAATTGATTTAAACATGAGCTTAAGATACTTCTAAACTAGAACAATGTTAAACCATAAGCCATCATCAAACTTTGAAATGAAGTAGCTGGACATGAATTAAATGCAAAATGAAACTCCGGAGCATTCTAATTAACATGCACTATCCTATGAAGTTACACAATCGGTTTGTTCATCATGAGTGATATTTTGGAAGAGTTCCTTCTTGTGGAAGAGGTAGAACAATTTTGACTGTGGACTTATATGCAATTGAAAGCAAATGAACTGAAAGCAAATGAAACTAAGTTGTCACATCACAGTCATATCTTGAACTTCTTAAGGATGTCTTGGAAGAATTTCTTCTTGTGGAAGAGTGGTTAGGACAAGTGCAACTATGATAGTGAAGACTAAAAACTACAACTAATTCCTATGACACTATAGCTATTCATCATTCATTGTTATGATCTGTTGGAAGAGTGTCTTCTTGTGAAAGAACTAGGATGAATATAACTACAGTCTCTAGTTAAAAACAAATACAACTCCTATCCTACAGTACCATAGTCATTAAACATTCATTGTTTTAATTTATTGGCAAAGTGTCTTCTTGTGGAATAACTGGAACGAATTATGACTGCAGTAGCTATTTAAAACAAATACAACTCCTATCCTACAGTACCATAGTCATTAAACATTCATCGTTTTAATTTATTGGCAAAGTGTCTTCTTGTGGAAGAACTGGAACGAATTATGGCTACAGTAGCTAGTTAAAACAAATACAAATCTAACTGATATCCTACAATACCATAGTCATCAATCATTCATCATTTTGGTCTGTTGGAAGAATGTCTTCTTATGGAAGAACTGGAATGAGTACGACCACAGTATATAAAACACAACAACTACTAATTCAATATGCGGAACGTAAAGACAGCTAGGAAAAACTTATCTAGTTTACGCTAAGGAAATCCGTTCAAGGGGCAGGGGCCCTCTACCACTTGACGGCATTCGACTTCACAATTAAATCACGCCTTCAAGATAATTTTGTCTGCTCCATTAACAATGCAATAGTCTGAACATAATGCTCTGTGTCTTAAAAGACGTAACACGGAGTTTTACACCAAAATCTAGCAGCAAATCTACACAAAATTTCTAACTAAGCTCTCGGCCTATTCAAGAGTTTTTAAAGTAAATGCAAGTAACAGTAATTACAATAATTTAGGAATGATGTCTTCCTAATCCAAATCATCTTAGGAGTCTTTAAGGTGGCTGCGTAAAAGAGAAAAGACACCTGGACTGTAACAGTCCTAGTAGGAGTCTTCTTTCACAAAATGTGTTCCCACGTGCATAACCGTACACAGACTTCATTTCCTCTTCCATGACGAGCAACGCACCATGTAGGCACGACGTGGATCATGCCCATATGCGTTTTTCCTCAAGAGGCCACCTGGAACATGCTCAAACATAAAGGTAGCTGCAGAATCGTCGGTTAGCTACAGAATGCCTGCATTCTGCAGCTAGTTCCGGTCAAAATGCTTAACAATGGCAACAATCACAAAATTCAACAAGTCAGTCATATAAACCATTCTAGAAGTAATTTTAACTATTTTTATTGATCAATTGGGTTTAAAATGGAAATGGACAAGGGAAAAATGAGGTAAAATGAGGTGAAGGAAAGCACAAATTTGAGGCTCAACACTCCATGTTCGGCCAAGGCTTTATGCCCGCCAGGGAAAACTATCACCTCGAGGGGATAATATTTTGCACAAAAGAAACATCCTTACGTTCAACAAGGCACATCTCTTCTACAGGAAGGCCAACCCTCCACTAGACAGCCGGGTCAACTTGGTCTTCAGGGATAGTCTGGCTTATCTCAACTTTTAGGTCAACCTAGTTTTCAGCGACAACATGGTCCGCAACCTTCAGGCCAATTTGGTTTTCAAGGAAAACTTGTTCAACCTTAGTACCCAAGCCAACTTGCACCCCGGGGATCGCCTGTGTAGCCTTAAGGCCAACCTTTCATTCTTTAAGGTCAACCTTCGATGGTACAAGGTCCACCCCAAGGCACTGATTTCATCCGATGACAAAATCTGTATGTTGCTCAAGCTGGACCTAAGTGGTTCACTCAGAATCAGTACCCTGGTCCTCAACCAGATTATGGGCCGAATTATAAAAGTTATAACCCCTATGGAGAAAATGCTCATGGACAGAACTGATGGGCTCAAAATTTCTCCTGACCCAGTTGGAACCCCAACACTAGTCTCTATAAAAGGCCTGCAATGCCTTTCAATCAAAAATTTCCATTACTTGCTATGCTGGAGTTGCCTGATGTGTCAAAGTTAACGAAAGATTCTGTTCTTGTTGGTTTGAGGCTTCTGCGATCTATGTTGTTGTGTGTATAATTTTCCGGTTTTATCGTATCCATTTTTATTAGAATCTATGTTTTGAACCAATCCTCTGTGGTTCATCATCAGGATAGATCAGTGAGTTTAGTCACATCTCAACCCAGGATATAAATAAAGGAGGGATAAATTGAACGTGAGGAAAAATGGAGGTCCCCAATTGCCACCAAGATTCCTGGCAATTGTCCCAAATTTGAAGGCAAGTCCGGAGAAGACCCATATATGCATGTTATGACATACCACTTATGGTGCTCCTCTAACTCTTGGGTTGATGATTCTATTCGTTTATGTCTTTTTCAAAGGTCTCTCACTGGTACCGCTGCAAAGTGGTACTTTGAAATCTCCTGCGGCATATTTCAAGATTGCAACTCTCTTGCAATTCCATTCCTCACACACTTTCAGTTACTGGTTCATTATGAAACTGGAACACACCTCCTAACATCCTTGGAACAATATTGGGCCACCCATATCTCTGATCATATTCATGAATGGAGGCAGTGATCTCGTTTGAGCAAGTTTGAGATCCCTGATCAACTTCTGACTCATTGGTTCACTACCTCTTCTATCGGTCTAATTGCTAAGGACATCGCTATGGGGGCATGTGTTACTGAGGAGTAGGCCATCACTCATGCCCAATACCTCAATCTCATGTAGTCTCAATCTCGCACGCTTTATGAACTCTTGCCTGATGCTCCACAACCTGGAACTTTCAAAGCACTAGCACCACCATCTGTTGACGATATCATTGGTTCTATGTCTCAGACTCTCTGTAAGTCTTCTCCCAATTCTGTGAAGAAAAAATCTATTTCTTCCACTGATACTGCTTCTAAGCCACCTCCTAATCTTGGTAAGACCGCAAAAGTGAATGTTGAGTCCACCCCAGTGGATAAAGCTTCTAAAGGAAAGAAGAAGGGTAAAGGCAAGGCCAAAGCTAATACCCCAAAACAGGATTCTCCTCAAACCAATAGTGATGATGGCTCAAAACGTAAACTAAATTATCCTTGTCTAATATCAATACAAGGAAAAGACCCTCTAGCGAAGGTTATAAAGGAGGTTTTTAGTGTTATAAAATTGGCCAAAATTATCAAAAAAACATTTTCTACAACATCCGTTTATGGTTACAAAGGTTTTGGTGGAGCTTTTAACGGAAATTCAACACAACTAAAAAAAAATGTGAGGCTGGAGGTTATTGCGGATTTTTTTTTAGTGCTGCTCAACTATGTCTTTAACGCACCAGTGTGTACATGTAGAAGGCGCCCCGGGGTGGTTTAAGGAGAATGCACCATGCTGTTAAGGTATACAACTGCACCGGGCATAGTATTGGCGATAAAATGCACGGGATCGTTCTAATTGGTCTTGGGATTTCTGTGGTGCCCATAGGTCCTATAAATGCCCCGATGCATAGACTTTTTGAAACACCTCAGTGCGCAGTATCAAACAAATGCACCGAGATTTATAATTTTTATTGGTATTCGTGCGGTGCCCATAGGTCGAAAAAATGCACCAGGGCTAATAGAGACATAAACTCCTCGATGTGGAGTACCACACAAATTCACTGAGATTTATAATTGGTATCGGTATCCATGTGATTCCCATAGGTCGTAAAATAGCACTGGTGCGTATAGACACATAAATGCACCGGGGCACCATACCGCACAAACGCACTGATTTTTTTAATTGGTTTTGTTATTTGTGCGGTGCCCATAGATCGTATAAATTCAATAGTGCGTTTAACGATACAAACGCACCGGTGTACAGTAACTGACAGGCACTGGTTTTCATTTTGTATTTTTTAGAAACATCGACCTGTGACAGTGCAATTATTGTGATTATTTTTAATTCATTATTCATCAAAAGTCAACACATCTTATAACAATATTCATATTAATTAAATTTTTATTAATGCATTTGAATGTGATGTTTGGATTAATTTGTTATATGATATCATAATTATTGTGGTTTTTTAAAATTCATTATTGATCAAAATTCAACACATATATATCTTATAACAATATTCATATGAATTAAATTTTTATTAGTGCATTTGATAACGACAATGGAGAAAACAATAACGATGATGGAGAACACAATAGAATAAATTGAAACACACACACACACACACACACACACACACACACACATATATATATATAAGACAATCTTTGTCATACAAAATGGGACAGTTATTGGTATCCCTTTGTCTTTCAATTGGGACACTATGTCCATTACATTAAACAAAATTTATGATTTCACAGACATATTTCAAAAAATACAATGCCTTGATTTGATATCCAAACATAGTGATCATCATTCCTCACTTGAATTGTTGTCACTGCTACTAGAGCTACTTCCATGACTTGGGTTATTTTCAGGAATGTTTTGTTCACGGTGTCGATTGTTTTCTTCTTCTTCATCTTCCATCTACAAACATAAAAATAAACTGAAATGAGTGTATATACATTGATGATAATAATGAAAATTGAAATATTAAATAATATACATCAATGTAAATTGAAAAGAAAAATTACGTACCATAGCAACAATTGACTCATAAACTCAACACATTCTTTCAAAATCATGTACGTCCTTTCAACAAAATTTCATCAAGTGTGTGATTCCATACTTTACATTTCTGCAAATTTTATACATATAAATCATATATTGAATATAAAAGAATTTTTTTGTTCTTATATTAATTATGAAATAGGTAAGTAAAACAAGATCGATGTATTAACACAAATTCTACTAGTCAATTTATGATGTGTAACTTATATACTCACAACCCATATTCAACCAAATTTCAATTAATTCCTCTGATGGTTCTTCTTTGTCTTCTTCACTTTTATGTTTAGGCGTTAAATGATGATTTTTGTAAAACAACTTAAAAAATAAAAAAATGAAATCTAGTTAAGACGTTGTTATAAGGAAGTAACAATTACTCACAAACTTAGATATCAACCCTTTTCTTCCTTGTCGTCCTATTTTATGTGCTGAATGGGTTCCATTTTCTTTTCTTTTCTGCAAGAAAATACTTGAAAATTAATATTTAATGCTAAATTATTTATTTATTGTACCTAATGATCAAAAAAATTAAATGATTACATATCACATTTGAAGCACGTTGTTGTTGATATGGCTCCTCCTGCGATGAAATTTTTTCCATTTCTTTGACCATCTCCTTGTACACCTTTTTGGACATTCTTACTGGCATATTTCTGATATCACCTCGTTCATCTTTTGAGATTTTCATAATCTTCCTGAAAATATAACATGAAATTAATAAACTATTTAATTTTTATATTGATATATGAAAAGTAAATATAAAAAGTCATATTTATAAATAATTCTAGAAAAACATTTAAAGGAATGTTACTTTTTCATTCCTTCTTTTTTGTTGTTGTACGTTTTTGCTACTAAAAGTCTGACATGTCTCATTGACCAATTCTCTGGAAACTCTTCTTGTAGTTTACATAAAATTTGGTTATTGGAATCATTAGATTGGTTTTTTTTATTGTAAGTTGAAAGAACGTCTATACATTCGCTCCACTAGATCCCTCAAACTTTTGTAGAATTTTTCCCCCCTTTCGTTAACCTCCAGCACCACTCTAGATGAGCTAAGGTGAAATTCATTTTCATTTGCATGTTCTATTTTTTTCTTTTCTTAGAACAACATTCCTTTTTGAGTTGTTGGTCCCTGTAGAACATTAAACATATGTGAATTAGTAGATTGTTTGACACATTTTATCTAATAATTTTAAGTATATTATTAATGATAAATAAAAAAATAAACTCATATTGGATCGATAGTATTTTTTCATTCACCTGAATCATCATTTTGCAACTTTTCCATCAAGCTTTTACACTCTTCTGGTCCTAGATCAGAAATAATCTTATTGAGTTTCATCATTTTCCGGCTTTGTATGATACACAGTAAACAATACATATTACTTAAACTTACATATAGTTCAGAAATAATATTTTTTATAAAGAAATTACAAAGAACTTGCCTTTTTTGCTTTTCTTGATTTGTTATCAGTATTTTTGTTACTTGATCTCTTGTCAATCATTTCCTTATTAATCTCAAACCTGTACCATATCATTTATTAATATATTTATAAATAAATTGTCAAATTTTCAGCTAAAAAATAAATCTCAAGAAACTGGTGTACCTTTCATTCGGTACACACCGATGTCGCTACGTTTTTGTCTTCTAAACACACCGCAAAAAAAAATAGTAGACCGTATAGTGTTATATGTCAACAAGGAGCACCAATGCATTACATATCAACTATATCACCGATTAACCATGAAAAAATAATAAAAATCATCCAGTATTAGTTTTTATAGCATAAACCGGCACCATATTTTACATATGGCGCACTAATAAAAAAAAAATTGCTTTTTTATTTTTTCACATTACTTTTGTGGTGCGCTTGTACAATAAGCCGCACCAGTGCGCTAGGTAACGCCGGGCACACTGACAAAAAATAAAATATGTATTTTTAAAATTCACGCAATGCCCTACATGGATTGGGATTTGACTATGGAAATCATCCCGTTGGTTGGATGTATTAGGTCTATATTTAGCAATATAAACCTTATAAATCTAAATTTAAAATCCCTAAACCTAAAATCACAGAAAGAGGGAGAAGAAAGGGTAGAAAGAAAAAGAATGTAGGGTTTGTATTTTTTGAAAGTGTAATTTTTTTTTTGCGAAACAGAATGTTCACGATGCGGCATAATGATATAGTGCATCGACTGCATATTTCACAAATACTGCACTGAGAAAAATATTTTTTTTCTTAATTTCTTATCGTAGTACTTTCGTGGTGCGCCGTGATAATAGAGCGCACCAGTGCGCTAAGGTACACCAGGCGCACTGCTGAAAAAGATTTTTTTTTGTTAAATTTACGCAAGGTTGACATGGATAGGGATATGACTATGCACGTCGTCCCGTAGGTTGGATGTCTTAGTTTTATATTTAGCAATGCAAACCTTATAAATATAAATTGAAAAGCCCTAATTCTAAAATCACAGAAATAAGGAGAAGAAAGAGAAGAAAAAAAAAATGTAGAGTTTCTTTCTAAAATGGTTTTTTTTTTCGAAACAGCAAGTGCGCGGTATGCCGTAATGAAATAACGCACTGGTGACAAATTTTACATATGGCGCACTGATAATTTCTTTTTTTTTTAATTTTTTATCACTGAACTTGCACCGTGCGCTAGTATAGAGTGCACTGGTGCTCTATGTTACTCTAGGCGCACCACGGAACAAAAATCTGTTTTTTTTTTAATTCATGCAAGGGCTGACATGGATTGGGATCCGACTATGCAAGTCATCCTGTGGGTTGGATGTCTTACGAATATACAAGCCCTATAAATCTAAATTTAAAAGCCCTAATTTTGAAATCAGAGAAAGAGGGAGAACAAAGAGCAGAAACAAAAAAAAGTGTAGGGTTTCTTTCTAAAATTGTTTTTTCTGTGAAACAACATGTGCGTGGTGTGCGATAATGAAATAGCACATGAGTGCCAAAGTTTACATATGGTGCACTGATAAAAAAAAAATTGTTTTTTATTTTATTTTTTTATCACTGAACTTGCGGGGTGCATTGGTATTACAGAGTGCAACGATGCTCTATGATACTATGGGCGCACTACGAAACAAAAATATATATATATTTTTTAATTCATGCAAGGGCCAACATGGATTGGGGTCTGACTATGCAAGTTGTCTCATGGGTTGGATGTCTTATGACTATACAAGTCCTATAAATCTAAATTGAAAAGCCCTAATTATGAAATCACAGAAAGAGGGAGAATAAAGAGCAAAAACAAAAATAATCTAGGGTTTGTTTTTAAAAATGGATTTTTCTTTTTTAATTTTCTTTCTGAAAATTGCAAAAAAAGTAAAAAAAACAATAAACTTTGATTTTGTTCTTTTATTGCATAAAAACAACTGTAGAAAAAGTAAAAAAACAATAAAATTTGATTTGTTTTCTTTTACTCCATAAAAATAACTACAGAAAGAAGTAAAAAAAAAAAAAAAACTTTATTCATGAGATCCTTTGAAATTCTATGCTACAGGGTTTGAATCACCAGAGGTTTGCAATTCTGATTTTCTGAATACTTCCGTTTGAACGTATTCCCTGCTCCACAATGTTCTTGTGCTCTGTTCACTCCAGTTATGTCTCCTGCAAATCTCTAGCTGAAAATTTTTGCAAAAATAGTGTAATAATGAAAAGTGTTTAGTATTTAAAAAAATGTTGGAAGAAATTAGATTTTCGAAATTATTTTTCCGCCCATTTTTCAATTTGCCACTTTTTTTTCACTTAAAGAAAAAAATAGTAGTGCTTTTTTTATTTACAGTTATTCATCACCGGTGCGTCCCTTAATATAACTGCATCGGTGCGTTGGGGGATACAACAGCATTGGTGCCTATTACCAAAAATGCACCGGTGTGGTGATCTGTACATTAGGCACCGAAATGACATTTAGGTGTGTGCACCAAAATTTATTGTTGTTTTGCTCAAATGCAAGGGAAAAATATCATAATTATATCTAATGGACAATTCTTCAAAATCTAGCTCAGTTTATAATATTTCTCAAACTCCATCGCAGAGTTCTCCCTATCCGTCTCGAGACATAATATTTACTTCAGATTTTATTTATATTTTCATTATCTAATTGAATTTATGTTTTTTATCCATGTAGTGAATCATGTGCAGCTTAATTAAATTTATAATGTATACAAATTTGTAGGTTCATGCAGATTCAACATTGAGTTCAGATGCACAAAATATTCAAAATATTGCTCCAAAACGCCGAAAGTTCTTATCAGGAGCTGCATACCGCAAGATGCATTTTTGGTAGATGAAAATGGACAACCACTTCACCCTCCCAATTGTAACAATATTTCATCTTCTAGCCACAAACCTAGGAAAATGATGGTAATAATTATAATTTTTTGGTATATATATTGAGTAATATGTAATTATTTCAACGCCAAACCAATTTATAATCATGCAATATTGTCAATGTGGTTACTAATTGATATCATATATTTTGTACGTCTAATTATTGGGATTCTAGTGATGATGAACGACCTACCTAACATCTTCTGTTGCACCCCACGACAATGTCAAATCGAGAGAAGATTGAATTAAGAGAAAAAATCAAAGAGGAACGATACCAAGAATGGTTGAATCAACCACCGATTCAATTCCCTCTACGTCCATATTCACCAATTAGGAACGACTACAAAAATAGTAGTTCTTCACAAGTTGGTGATATTGGAGACAATAAAATAGAGGTTGGTATGGATGATTACTTAAGGGATACGACTGCCATGGAGACAATGTTGTTAGATGCATTTAAGTATTTGTTGACTAGGGGATGATGCTGTATCTAACGACACCTTTTTGGCCTTAAATTTGGTTCCACCACCCCTCTCTTTGGACCTAGTGGTCATTCAAAGTCTACCCGATTGGAGACCATGATGTTCTTACAATTTGAGAGAAAAGTTTGGCTTGTTGAATGCATGTTTCTCGGAATTTTTTGAGGTAAGTTACCATAAGTACTCCCTTATATAAATTGATATATAATTAGTATGTCTTTAAAATAGAACATTACAAATGGTTAATTTTATAATTAATAATTATATTGACATTAATGTGCATTTATTAAAATATTTTTCCATGATCACCAACTACAAGGGTTATTCAAAGATAGGGTTCTTCGAGTGATAACGTACGTATTTTGCGAAGAAGAGAGTAAAGAAATTTCTGAAAATGTTGGCTATTGATGCCTGTCATATCCTTTATGTCCAAGTAATTGTATTCTATTTAGAAAAGAATATGCGGACAAAGATATGTGTCTTCCAAAGATGTGAACATGATAGGTGTTAGTAAATAAAAAAATAAGGGTAAATCACGTACTAGTCCTCCTTTTAAGATATTGAGGCACAAGCCTATAATGCAAGAGGATTAAAGGCTCTTTCGTTGTAAAGAATTAGCTATGTTGCGGGGATGGCATGGATGGCATCAACCCATATTCCCTCCATAACACCAACTATTTTGTTTTGCATGTAATAGTGATCAATAACAATACCCCCCCATGGTTGTATGTGAAGAATGAACATCTTATGTTGGATCTCATAGTCCCTCTTAGAATGCAAGTGAAGAATATGGATTTATACTTACAACCACTAGCAGAAGAATTGAAGTAATTATGGGATGGGATAAATGTATACAATGTGTTAGGTCTCTGTAATTTATTAGCAATATTGGGAGAGTCCAATCACAGAGTTAACATCATTTCAACCAACTTTTGGATTCTAGGATCTAGCCCTCTTGAATCCAGAGAGGGATCTCTCCAATATGTACAAAGATGGATATTGTCTTTGAAAAGCTTAAGGTAATGATATTAGGCTAGTTATGAAGGCCAAGGGTTTTGTTTTGTTTTGGATGGTTGAGCATGAAATGTTACTTGAGGAGAAAGTCCTAAGTGCAAAAAGTTTCAAAAGTGAGAAGTTGCAAGCAAATAGAACATTTTTGGCAGATAGATAGATATAACGCTGGTTTTTAGTCCATTGGGCTATGGAGTCATATCTAGGCTTTAATTGAACAACAACATCAAATGTGATCCAAGGGGCAAGTCATCTATACCACAAGATTATTGAGATTAAAATGATGAAATGGAAACATTAAAATGTTGGAGGGGTGGAAACTGATAATAATTTCTCAGAGGATTTATAGTCAGTCCAAACAAGAAAATCCTCTTAAGTAACTGTTTTAAAACCAACCAAGGACAGGGCTAACCATAGACTTCTTGGGCAAGTTCTTATTAAAGCAACTTAATTGACAAACAATCCAGTAATCCACATAATTACCTTCAGAAAGTATGAAAACACATAAGAAAAACGGAGTGTAACTTAAGATCAGATAAAGTACTTTTAAACCTAGTCTGCTTTCAGTCAACACCAAGGGAAACTTTCAGAATCTGCCTTTGGAGAAAAGAATCTAGGAATCAGGGCAAACCATATCTTCTCTGGTCTAACTTTAATAGCAAATAATGGAAATAACATTTGAGAACAATGTTTGAGCAAACAGAAGGACGAGGGAACACCAACATTCCTAACTGTTTAAACTGTATTGAATCATTCTTAAATAAACAAATCTGAAGAAAACATTAAGATAAATATTTCTCAGCCAGAGAAGGTTACTGCTATACAGAAAATCCTAACCCTGTTTAAACTGTTCTTTACAGAGGGAAAATGAACAATATGTCATACATAGAAGGAAAACGATTAACAAAGAAAGAAGCACTTCACCAGTGATAAAGACCAAGATCCCAAGAAACAGCTTTTATATTGATGTCAAACCAGTTACAATCTTCAAGTCCAATGTTTCAGTTCAGCAATCATCTTCACTATTCAACCTAACTACTCTAGCACAAATAGAGCTTCAAGGGCCAGTGAACACTATGTACAAATAGAAGTCTCGAGCTCAAGTGTATTTCAAAGTTCTGCAACCAACAATTTCTCATCTTCTTCTGAGGTATTTATAGAAGGATGAGGAGGTGATCTGAGAAAAGATCTCTCGGGATAATTAATACAGTTTCAAGACTTCGTGGCCTTTTGAGGGGCTCGATGAAGAAATTCACAGGTGGAACACTGTATTAACTGTTTACAATAAATATCAAAGCTCGGTGGGAGCTTTATTTGACTTTGATGCTCTATACGCTGTGTGGAGTAATTTCTTGGCTGTGCTGGAGGCGAATATCAGATTTTCTTCAATAACTTTGGCCTCTATTTGAATGCTTTGAGGCAACAGGTGGCTCGGTGGTAGCTGAGGAATCAATTTGCCTCAGATGTGGCGGTGGAGGCTTTCTGTCTGATAAAACACTTTAGGTTTTCTTTTAAACTGTGTTTTAGATTGGGGATTAGGCTTTTAATAACTGTCTTAGCCGTAATCCCCATAAAAAATATCTTCAATCTTCATCTGTTGTGCTCTGTCTTCAAAACCGATACTCTTTAACTGTGTTTGAATTAAAACAGTGTCTTGTTGATGTGCAGACCCACACTGGGCTTTACAGCATCAATACTCATAGAGTACTGACGAAACATGGAATAGAGCCCCGTGAATGGCTTCTATGTAATGAAACGAGGGCATGAGAATCGTCATTCCTAGCCCTTGGCATTTCTTCGTTATACAATGGAAAACCATTTAGAACACCTGCATAAAACACAAAAAAATTAAGAAATCCTGCGGAAAATAGGTTTAAACTGCTTCAGACGGCGGGGGAGGAGCATAGCCATCGGATAAAAACATCTAACGGTGGAGATCAGCGCAAAACAGAAAAGTGAGAGCGGGGAGAAGAAATAAGGTGGGGTGGTTTTGGACCGTCCGATCTGGACACGTGGACGGTCCAGATCTAATCGGAGGATCTCAATCAGGGGTGGCAGGTAAGTGTGTGCGATTGAAACGCAGCGATGCGGTTAAGCGCTGACCGTTGATCTGCAGATCAGATCAACGACGAAAAGTGAATCGGAGGGTTTTGAAATGGCGGTAAGACTTGCGATCGGAGGGAATAAGGACCGTTGGATAGGCGGGAAATGGACGGCCCAGATTTAATCGGAGGATCGCAATCGGGGAGGTCACACAACAATATGCGATTGAAACTTTTCGATTGAGCCCTTTGTGATTGAGCGCTGGCCGTTGATCTGAGGACCAGATCGACGGCAGGGAATGAATCAGAGGGATCGCAAGGGTGTGCGATGGCCGTCGGATTGCGAAACAGATGGACGGCTGTGATGGAATCGACGGATCGCAATCGGGAGTGAGACGGGAAGGTCTGCGATTGTGATCGGAGGAAACTTTGCGATTGAGCGCAGGCCGTCGATCTGAGAACAAGATCAACGGTCAGGATTGAATCGGGGATCGGCAATCGGGAGTGAGACATTGTGATTGCGATTGAAACATTGCGATGCGATTTAGCGATAACCATTGATTCAAGAACGAGATCAATGGTGGAGAACCAATCGGGGGAGTCACGATCGGGGGCGAAACAAAACACATGCGATTGAGCGCAGGCAGTCGATCTAAGAATGAGATCAATGGTGGAGAATGGATTGGGGGAGAAACCCTTGTATATTTTTATGAAACCCAAACTTTTGGAATAATCAAAGGTTTTTATGGATCGGGCGGAAGAATATATATATAAAGCGGACAGGCGCCCGACTGCGGGGCCTTCGGATATATGGAATGTAATATGCCCGGGAGTATAGAGACAAGGGCCAATCGCAATCGGGCCATTGCGCCTGGTCTTTCCGATCAACCCATTTGTGTTGTTTCCGATTGCGATTGCGCGATCGGTTCTTTTCAATCAACCCATTTATATTTATCACGTGGTTTTAAGTTTTTAACTTTAAAACTTTCAGAAAGTGGGTTTTGGGTTTACAAAGGAAAATATTGATCGGAGAGGGATTTTTCAATGGTTTATCGCCCGATTGCGGGCTCTATGGTTATATGAGGAAATAATATGATCGGGGGGTTTTATATGAAAGGCTAATCGCAATCGGAGCTTTGTAATGGTTCAAAGTCATGCACCCTTTGGATATTTGCGATGCGATTAGCGCTGAAAAGCTTTGGCGTTTGGTTTTAACACATGGGCATGTGGGGGGAAGTGGTTTAGGACTTAGCCCAAGGGGCTTAGGTCCATAGCAACAAAACTTTGATTTTTTTATGAGAAATTTGCAAGGATTTTAATGGATTTGGGGGTTTCCGAAATAGTTAAAAAGTGAGTTTTTAACTATGAAAGGGGAAATTTTTATAAATGGAAAGAAGAGGACTTATGAAGACAAGGTAGTTTTGATGGAGAAAAAGGGGAGCAGATGAAAGGTTTTGAGAAGAGGAGAAATGACGATCTTTCAGCAGTCTTTCAGTTGGAATCAGCAGAAATTCCCGAGTATAAAAAATGGGACAGCAAATGAGGATTTTGGACAGAGGCATGAGGCCTACAAGGAGTCTTCAAGAGCCAACAATTTTTAGTGATAAAATTTGTTCCTTGGAGGCTCAAAAAATATCTTAGCCACCTTTTGGTATAACAAAATATTATAGGTGGCTAACAGTGGCTCCACTTGGGGATGGTGCCTTCTTGAAGGCATCAAGAATTCAGACTTGATTTCTGGGAGGCTGATTAGTTGCCTCATCCATTGGGTTGCCCTTCCTTTGCTGGATGATCTAGCTTTGAAAAAATGTTTGGCGGCTATGAAAACAATGGACTTTCATCAATACAAACTTTCTACCTACCCAATCCTACTGATCTAACATTTTTTCTTCATCAGAGTGCACTTGGATTGGAAAACTCTATTCACAACATTTTATTCTTTTGAAAGCATAAAAACTAATATAATTCTACTCCTTATTTCTCCCTGAACTCAGATTAAACAGTTGAGCTCAGATATTTCTCTACCTAATCTACTGTCTGTTGGGATTAAACTGTCCAACATACTTTCATTCTCTAAATTCTACAACAAAAATTTAAAAACAGTCAAGTCAAGATTAAGCTGTTTGACTTGCTGTGATCTATGGCATAAAAACAAGCTGCACATAGATTATTATTTGCAGAAATTGAACATCAAAAAGGAAGGCTTAAGATCTGAAAGTTTCTCATTATGGCCTTCTTTTTCTTTACATAGCTATGATTTTTCTTTTTTCGGTGAGCTATCTCTTCCTTGATATCTGATTCAGATTTTGAGAAAATTAGAACCAGTTTTTCCTCTTTTATGACTCAGAAAAATAAAACAGTTTTGAGTCATCTCTCTTTGGAAACTTTGGTTCAGATTTTGAGTTTGTTTGAACCTTAATTTCTATCCTAATCTATCTACTGATAAGCCAAGATTAAACGGTTTGGCAAATCAAATTCACTACCCTATCAGCAGAAAATTGAAAGCTAATTAGTCAAGATTAAACAGTTTGACTAACTAGAAGTGTGTTTTGCAGGAGTGGCATGTAAGCTTGCACACTTTCAGATTTGTTTCTCTTTTTGGTATGGGGCTATACCTTTATTGTTTTGTCAATTTGCCCTCTTTTCATTCTTTCTTTGTTTTTGTATTTTTGAATTCTTGATTTTTCTCCAAAGCAGAAAACAAAAACTAACTACATGCTCGGAACTGAGCTTTATTGACATTCCTATCTAACCTATTCTAAACATGGAGTATTTACATATTCATATGATACAAAAGTGCCAATGCAGCCAACTGAGTAATGTCAAGAAGAAGTAGTAACTCTGGATGCTTGTCAGAGGTATCCATAGAACATATTGAAGGTTAACCTTCAATGTCAAGGCTATCACAGAAGGTGACAGCTTTTCATGTCTCTGGCTCTTGCAAAGGGTCAATGGTTGATAATTTGAGCCAGTCAGGATTTCTACACACTCTTCCATAGGATCAACAAAGAAAATATGAAGATTCTCTTCCTTTTGATCCTCCACAATTGGTAGATCATCTACTTCTAAGACATCAGCTTTGAAGACTATCTCTTCAGTATGTAGCTTGGAAGTATCATCATTCTTAACCTGCAAAATAGCAAACAGTGAAATATCTTCTTTCTTTGAATCTATGCTTGCTTCTGATATAAATTCGGGCTCTTTAAATGACAGACTAATATCAGTGAAGGGAGAAGTTTCTTCTTGAGAAGATGATATATCCACAGCAGGATAGTCTTCTATTTGTTTTTCTCCTTCATCTTCATCATCCTCTGAACTGGAGGACTCATCATATTTAACAGTGTTGTCCTCTGGTAACCCTGGTATGCTTGTATTCAGTGGATTAATTTGTATGAAGAGGTTATTATATTTTTTAGCAGGGGAGTATTTAAAGGTTTCCTCTTTTTCAAGAGAAAGCTCCTTTTGCTCAAAAATTTCTTTATTGCTCTTCTCTTCACCTTCTGAGTTGAAAGGCTGCTGATTTCCAATTATGTGAAAGCCATTAGTGATGGATTGAAACGGATGTTTTGGCTTTCAAGCTGGTGATGGTGAAAATGATAACACCAATCAAATGCTGGTTGCCCTGCATGATTAGTTTTTTCTTGGAACTCATCATCATCATCATCAGACTGATCGAAATTCGGAAAATCATCTGAATAAACAATTTTGTCAATCGAACATATTGGGTCATCAGTTTGCTTTTCTTCTAACTGATCTACAAGATAAATTTCTAAATCTATACAACAAAGTTCTTTATGTGAATGGGCAAGAGTGTTTGTTTCGCAAAAAATTTCAGAGACTGACTGTTTATAAATAGTCTGATCTATCTCTTTTTTTGTCAAAGGGAAGGATGTTTCTATGTTCCTTTGAACAGGAGTACAGCAGTTCTCTGTCTCTTGTGAAGACTGATTTTGAGGCTGGATGTCTTCTTGAGCCTCGGCTATAAGGGATGATGAATCAATATTTGAGTTTTCAGGGATATCTTGAGGAATGTTTTTTACTGCTTGGATCATCTTTTCCTCAACTGATTCATCTATTTTTTTAAAAATTTTCAATAGGATATTAAACTCATGAATGGTTGTTAAAAGATATTTAGGATGCATCTCTTCCAAAGCTTCCTCATTATCTATAATGTGTTGGGTGATGTTTTGTGATGGATCATAATATATTGCACCCCATGATAATGACGTAGTGTTTTCTTCATAGTTCTCATAGAACACATATTCAAGGTCTTTTAAAGAAAACAAACTACTAGATCTTAAGCATTCATACCAATCCCTAGCTTTTCCTTCTAATGTTAACATGAACATTTTCATTAGGCAGTCTTCATGCCATTCAACTTTCAACCTCCATACATGTATATGAAATCTGATGAGATGTAATAGAGGGTCATCAAACTTTTCACCTTGGAAAACGGGCAGGTTGTCATCCCAATTCACCCGGGGGATTTTATGTGGAAACCCAGGGATATGATCTCTACTCATTGGGGCATATCTTCGTTGTATTCTCGGAATCATGTTTGTAAATCAGAAAAGAGGTCACTGTGTCCGGTCAATCAGTTCAGGGTCTTCTACCAGTGGAGTCATTTGGTCTTCTGGGAGTTTCAGAGTGTGGAGTCGCCAGGTGGAAATTTTTTCGCTCCTAAGGAGGTAAAACGTTTTATGGTTCCACCACCATATGATTCTTGTAGAGCTGTAAGATTCTCAGGAACTGAATTAGCTCTCAAGGGTGATCTGAAAACAGTTAATAATTTGAACTTAGGAGACTTCCAAAGGATACTTTCTAGATTATCAACTATCTCAGGTGGGTTAGGGTCTGGATGGGCTCTGGTGTGAATCTTTTTAGAAGCCACTATGCTATGTTGTTTAGACCTAAAACAAGAAAAGTTCAACCAGAGATGACAATCTTGGAGAGGTTAACCAATCTGTTTTTTACAATTTTAAATCCCACAGTCCTCTAACTGAGTTTGAATGATTTTATAATGATAAGGGTTCTTCCCAGTGGAGTCTTAAGGTCTGCTAGGATTGTGGAGTCGCCAAGTGGAAATTTTTAGCTCCTTTCAGAGGTAAAAGGTCTTATGGTCCACCACCATGTTTATTTAATTCCAATCTGAAATATTTATAGGTTATTCTAAGTCATTTTTCAGTTTTTTGGTTGTTAAGAATATCCTAAATTTGTTTCAAAACTTAGCTAAGGTTGCGAGACAAAGGCCGTCTACTCTTATGGCTAAGCCAATTGATTTTTCAAGGTTATATGAAGTCTTAAGAGAAACCTAGGGTTTACCTAGTTTGTCACTGATTCAAACAAGTTCCATCATGATTACCTATATTAGGCAGTGCTTGAAAAGGCTGCTTTTTAGTCTGGTTAATAAAGCAAATGCTCTATGAACCAAATCTCTGACGTCGTATGATTATCTTTAAATGAAAATGATTCTGGGTTCGATGTCCCCAGTGGAGTCGCCAGAAATGTTAGGTCTCTGTAATTTATTAGCAAGATTGGGAGAGACCAATCACAGAGTTAACATCATTTCAACCAAACTTTGGGATTCTAGGATCTAGCCCTCCTGAATCCGGAGAGGGATCTCTCCAATATGTGCAAAGATGGATATTGTCTTTGAAAAGCTTAAGGTAATGATATTAGGCTAGTTATGAAGGCCAAGGGTTTTGTTTTGTTTTGGATGGTTGAGCATGAAATGTTACTTGAGGGGAAATTCCTAAGTGCAAAAAGTTTCAAAAGTGAGAAGTTGCAAGCAAATAGAACGGTTTTGGCAGATAGATAGATATAACGCTGGTTTTTAGTCCATTGGGCTATGGAGTCATATCTGGGCTTTAATTGAACAACAACATCAAGTGTGATCCAAGGGGCAAGTCATCTATACCACAAGATTATTGAGATTAAAATGATGAAATGGAAACATTAAAATGTTGGAGGGTGGAAACTGATAATAATTTCTCAGAGGATTTATAGTCAGTCCAAACAAGAAAAGCCTCTTAAGTAACTGTTTTAAAACCAACCAAGGACAGGGCTAACCATAGACTTCTTGGGCAAGTTCTTATTAAAGCAGCTTAATTGACAAACAATCCAGTAATCCACATAATTACCTTCAGAAAGTATGAAAACACATAAGAAAAACATAGTGTAACTTAAGATCAGATAAAGTACTTTTAAACCTAGTCTGCTTTCAGTCAACACCAAGGGAAACTTTCAGAATCTGCCTTTGGAGAAAAGAATCTAGGAATCAGGGCAAACCATATCTTCTCTAGTCTAGCTTTAATAGCAAATAATGGAAATAACATTCGAGAACAATGTTTGAGCAAACAGAAGGACGAGGGAACGCCAACATTCCTAACTGTTTAAACTGTATTGAATCATTCTTAAATAAAAAAATCTGAAGAAAACATTAAGATAAAGATTTCTCAGCCAGAGAAGGTTACTGCTATACAGAAAATCCTAACCCTATTTAAACTGTTCTTTACAGAGGGAAAATGAACAATATGACATACATAGAAGGAAAACGATTAACAAAGAAAGAAGCACTTCACCAGTGATAAAGACCAGGATCCCAAGAAACATCTTTTATATTGATTTCAAACCAGTTACAATCTTCAAGTCCAATGTTTCAGTTCAGCAATCATCTTCACTATTCAACCTAACTATTTCAAGGGCCAGTGAACACTATGTACAAATAGAAGTCTCGAGCTCAAGTGTATTTCAAAGTTCTGCAACCCACGATTTCTCATCTTCTTCTGAGGTATTTATATAAGAATGAGGAGGTGATCTGAGAAAAGATCTCTCAGGATAATTAATACAGGTTCAAGACTTCGTGGCCTTTTGAGGGGCTCGATGAAGAAGTTCACAGGTGGAACACTGTATTAACTGTTTTACATTTATGAATTAAGCTCAGCAGGAGCTTTATTTGACTTTGAGGCTCTGTACACTGTGTGGAGTAATTTCTTGGCTGCGCTGGAGGCGAATATCAGATTTTCTTCAATAACTTCAGCCTCTATTTGAATGCTTTGACGCATGAGGGCAACTCGGTGACCGTGAGAATCAATTTGCCTCGAGATGTGGCGGTGGAGGCTTTGTACGATAAAACTTGCTAGGTTTTCCTTTAAGCTTGTGTTTTAGATTGGGGATTAAACTTTGATAAGCTGTCTTCGTAGTAATCCCCATAGCTGTCTTCAATCTTCATCTGTGTCACTGTCTTTAAAAACTGATACTCTTTAACTGTGTTTGAATTAAAACAGTGTCTTGTCGATGTGCAGACCCGCACTGGGCTTTACGGCATCAATACTCATAGAGTACTGACGAAACATGGAATAGAGCCCTATGGATGGCTTTTCCGTAATGAAACGAGGGCATGAGAATCGTCATTCCCAGCCCTTGGCATTTCTTCGTTATACAATGGAAAACCATTTAGAACTAGAACACCTGCTCGAGCAACACAAACTAACACCTGGAAAAAAAGTTTCGACTTCTTCGAGATGGCGGGGGAGGGCCATCGCGTCGGATGCAAAAACATCTAACGGTGGAGATGGCGCAAAACGGACGGGCGGGGAGAAGAAAAAGGCGGGGTTGGTTTTGAACCGTCCCGATGCGGACAGTGGGAACTTGCAGATCAATCGGAGGATCGCAATCGGGGGTGACGACAGGTAAGTGCGTGTGATTGAAACTTCGCAGGTGCGATTAAGCGGCGGGCTCGGTGATTTGGATAGATCAGCGGAAAGGGTGAATCGGAGGGTTTTGAAATGGCGGTAAGACTTGCGATCGGAGGGAATAAGGACCGTTGGATAGGCGGGAAATGGACGGCCCAGATTTAATCGGAGGATCGCAATCGGGGAGGTCACACAACAATGTGCGATTGAAACTTTGCGATTGAGCGCTGGCCGTTGATCTGAGGACCAGATCGATGGCAGGGAATGAATCGGAGGGATCGCAAGGGTGTGTGATGGCCGTCGGATCGCGAAACATATGGACGGCTGTGATGGAATCGGCGGATCGCAATCGGGAGTGAGACGGGAAGGTCTGTGATTGCGATCGGAGGAAACTTTGCGATTGAGCGCAGGCCGTCGATCTGAGAACAATATCAACGGTTAGGATTGAATCGGGGATCGGAAATCGGGAGTGAGACATTGCGATTGAAACATTGCGATGCGATTTAGCGATAACCGTTGATTCAAGAACGAGATCAACGGTGGAGAACCAATCGGGGGAGTCGCGATCGGGGGCGAAAAAAAACGCATGCGATTGAGCGCAGGCCGTCGATCTAAGAACAAGATCAACGGTGGAGAATGGATCGGGGGAGAAACCCTTGTATATTTTTATGAAACCCAAACTTTTGGAATAATCAAAGGTTTTTATGGATCGGGCGGAAGAATATATATATAAAGCGGACACGCGCCCGACTGCGGGGCCTTCGGATATATGGAATGTAATATGCCCGGGGCGTATACAGACAAGGGCCAATCGCAATCGGGCCGTTGAGCCTGGTCTTTCCGATCAACCCATTTGTGTTGCTTCCGATTGCGATTGCGCGATCGACTCTTTTCAATCAACCCATTTATATTTATCACGTGGTTTTAAGTTTTTAACTTAAAACTTTCGGAAAGTGGGTTTTTGGGTTTACAAAGGAAAATATTGATCGGAGAGGGATTTTTCGATGGTTTATCACCCGATTGCGGGCTCTATGGTTATATTAGGAAATAATATGATCGGGGGGTTTTATATGAAAGGCTAATCACAATCAGAGCTTTGTAATGGTTCAAAGTCATGCACCCTTTGGATATTTGCGATGCGATTAGCGCCGAAAAGCTTTGGCGTTTGGTTTTAACACATGGGCATGTGGGGGGAAGTGGTTTAGGACTTAGCCCAAGGGGCTTAGGTCCATAGCAATAAAAATTTGATTTTTTATGAGAAATTTTCAAGGATTTTAATGGATTTGGGGGTTCCGAAATAGTTAAAAAGTGAGTTTTTAACTATGAAAGGGGAAATTTTTCATAAATGGAAAGAAGAGGACTTATGAAAACAAGGTAGTTTTGATGGAGAAAAAGGGGAGCAGATGAAAGGTTTTGAGAAGAGGAGAAATGACGATCTTTCAGCAGTCTTTCAGTTGGAATCAGCAGAAATTCCTGAGTATAAAAAATGGGATAGCAAATGAGGATTTTGGACAGAGGCATGAGGCCTACAAGGAGTCTTCAAGAGCCAACAATTTTTAGTGATAAAATTTGTTCCTTGGAGGCTCAAAAAAGATCTTAGCCACCTTTTGGTATAACAAAATATTATAGGTGGCTAACACAATGTATCAAGACCCATCATAGCAGAGAGGAGTTTTACATTGTATGGCATATGTGCTTACACGACACTATCTAGGCTTAGGAGTTTGCTCTGGTAAATTACATGTTTAATTTATTGATTTGTTGATATACGTAACAATATTCTTTCACATATTAGTTATTTAATTCGACAACTCGTTGTAATAATATTTTTTCTGATCTTCATGATATTATTTAACATGCCATGCATATTAATTAATGTATAAAAATATAATCTTACAGGTCTTGTAACAAAAGGGTATATTGGATGTAAATTTTGTGGACCTTCTCTGAAAGCTAGATGGTCCAAGGACCTACGAAAGCTAGTGTATGATTGCTCCAGGATATTCCTACCAGAACAACACCCTTACAGAAGAGCAGCATCTGCTTTCAATGGTAAATGAGAGAGAACCCAAAGGCCTCCAATAATGACACCAACTGAATGGCTTAGAGCATATGAGAGAGAGAAGGAGAAGGAGTTCATAGAAATGTTCGATTCAAATGGGGAGCCTATGTTCGATGATCCAGATTTCTTCAACACCTATGTTGAGAAATTTCCCATTGGGATGAAAAGGAAATCTATCTTTTATGACCTTCCATAATGGGAGCATCTTAAGATTACCCACTTATTAGATCCCATGCATATACTTAAAAATGTTTCATCTTCTTTATGGAGGCACATATCATCGAAACAAAGTGACACATTGGATGTTAGGAAAGATCTTATTACTTCAAAAACTAAAAAGAAACATTGGCCAGGATGATTAGAAAGTATAGGATCAGAGGCAGGAATTGGTCCCTCTAATTCATGGTTTTTCAAAGAAGGTGATGTCCCATGGATTTAAAAAAAAATAATATTTTTTTGGCAAAGGAAGTTATGATGGGTGTGAGGGTGCCAATTTCATACGGGTCTTTACTATGGCACTGCTTCACCATGGATGGCCATTTGTCGGGGTTGAAATCGCATGACCATTTGAATCTTCTAAGAGTACATATATTAATGTCATGAAAAGCATATATTATTTTATTATTTGTTATATTAATAATAAATTTTATCCCGATATGCGGGGAACATAAAACATAACTAATTTTGTATATTATTTCACGTGTTTATAGCTTTGCAGTGTCATTATCCTTTTTTTGTGCGTGGGTGTGTGAAACATGAATTCCCTCAAGACATAGGACTTTCCATATATAAATTATCTGCATTTTTACGTTGGATCACGTCAGAGGAGATTCATGTGGCTAGCATTCCACGGTGGTGTCAAGAGATAGTTGAGATTGTTTGTATGTTTGAGAAGGAAATGCCGACAAGTTTCATGGACTTACATGTTCATCTTCTAATCCACCTAGTAGATGAGGTTGAATTAGTTGGGGTGGTTTATTGTCATTGGATGTTCTTCTTAGAGAGGTACATGAAGAAATTGAAAGGTTTTGTTCGAAAAAGGGCAAAACCCGAGGGGTATATGGCAGAGGGGTACATATCGTATGAGTATTTCTATTATGCTAGTGATTACATCAAGTAGATCGACAACAAACCAGGTGTGGTGATTTGGGACGATGAAAGGGATGAAGACAACAGAGAAGGAGACTTTCTCCAAACAAGTGGAAAATAATGCTTGATAAAGAGTAAGCGACTTATAATTTTTCAAATTTACAAAAGCTAATTAATATTCATGTTGAACTTCGATATAATATATATTTTGATCTCTAAGTACTATATAATGTTGGTTTGTTTTCATTAGTGAATGCAGAAATTGAAGCAATCAATAAATTCGTTCTTTACAATTCTGAAGCGACACAACCATGCATCGCATTATACAAACAAAACAAGATGAAATGGGATAGTGACAGGAAAGAATTTAGATGGTTGAATGGTAGAAGTGTGCCTTATCCCTATCATTTAAAATAAAATATGCCAAAAATATGCCCCAATAGTTGGGTTGATGACCAATTCAAAGAGAAATACGATGCTATCGGTCATTACCCACGTGCTGAAGAGGATGTGCTAAACGTAGGGATTGGGTGCAACAACTCGGTAATAATATTTTTAATTTATATGTAAATTTGAAACTTATATTAAGACATTTACATTTCATATTTTAACTGTTGGCTTATTATTTATAAGACACATGACACTATGATTTTTTTAACTTTTTTATAATAGGTGCATTTTTTCCCATCTATGTGGGCATATGGACACCATTTTCGTACAGAAAATTCTAATGTTGGAAACATCACACAAGACTGTGGAGTGGAAGTCGAGTTCGATCAATCTAGTCGATCGAGCCACCGTGATCAAAACCTAGTACGAGGGATGTTAGGTTACGTTGAAAATATACAAGAGATGATTGAAGTGGATTTTTCTTCTTTCCAATGTGTTATTTTTAGGTGCAAGTGGCAGGACACCTTTGATCAAAATAATGTAATGGAAGATCACGATAGCATGCTGATATGTATCAACTCTAGAAAGATGTGGTATGAAGCTAAGGAGCCCTATGTTTTCTCTAAACACTACAACCAGGTGTTTTTTTACCCAGATGTGTTGGATAGGGATTGGTGGTTCGTATTGACACATGACCCTAGATCAAAATATATTTTTGAGTAAAATAGTGTTATCATGCCATGCGAGCTAGAAGATAATGAGGGTGATCATGAGAACTGAGAGTGATATGGTACATGTGATATTTCATGAATATTTATACTTTTGAAGATGGGTTTTTAGAAATATTAATATAATATGTATTTTGAATTAATTGGTAATTTGCATTGTCTTAATGTTAAAATCAATAATTCACTTGATAATTTACGATTATGTTGATATCAAAAACAATGGCGTACTGTATAAATTAATTCTTTTTTTTTGTATCTAAGATCGTAATAAAATAATGATAATTCTAAAGTACAGGAATTTATTTGCATTATTTTCTAAACTTCTTTATGTTACAATAAATCATATTATTCTAGATTTATTATTTTTAAAATTTTTAAAATTTTACAAATTTACAAATTTAAAAATTTTAATAAATTCATTTCACATTAATACAATTAAAATTTTACAAATATTTTACATACAATTAGAATTAGAATTACAATTACAATCACAATTTTAAAATTTCACGTACAATTACAATTACAATTACAATTTTAGAATTTTACATATATACAATTACAATTACAATTTTACAAATTAAAAAATTACAATTACAATTACAATTTTAGAATTTTAAATACAATTAGAATTACAAATATTACAATTTTACAATATCATGATCATTTAGTATTAAATTAATTAAAAAACATAACGTTCATGATAACCATTGTACAAACATCATATTTGACTAAAAAACACATTCAAAATCGCTAACTGCATCATCGTGGTCATGATCATCTAACAAAACACAATTAACATTATATATTAACATCATCACAACACAAACATCAAATACACATATCATGTCAAATAACTCATGCTATCACATACACATCTATCTGCAAGCCGCACATTAAATGAACATATCTAACATGACCTAACAACATACACATCATGATGATCACCAACATGTAAATTAAGTACAACTGCAACATGAACATAAAATGAATGGACCATGTATATATATATATATATATAACTGAATAATGTTAAAAATATACAACTGTAATATAAATGTCAATGATCAGTTGGTGGTAGTACAACATCAATATCAGTACTAGTGGCTGATGGTCCAACCTCATCTCCATGATGACTACTGATAGATGCTAGTGGAGGCTCATTCTCATCTGGCACGGTGTGAGGTGAACGATCATGAGATGATGGTACCCTGCACCTCACAAACTGTCCATCATGTGCTGTGGCTCGATCATAACGTGCAACAGTCCTTGTCTGTCGCGTAAAAGTTGTCGTAACTCCTACGACATGCTGCATCAGGCTATACATGTCAGGTGGCATGCCTCTCCACATCTGTAATAGCCTATCATCGACCTCTATGTCTCTGTAATGAGCGGGCCTTATGCCCACCTCAACAATCAATGCAATGAGTTGGTTGCCCAAATCCATCTTGTATCTAGCATCACTAAGTCGAATACGCACTGGCGCACCAGCAAGAGCAGGTCTCTCTGCACTAGCCTCCTGATGATCCTCGGCATTTGGCATGCCCTCATCATCATCAGGATCCACACCTGGATCAGGTGGTGGTGGCGGCATCTCCTCGCCATCAAAAGAGACAATGCATTAAAAATATATACAAGTACACAACAATAATTAGACAATTTAAATACACAATTTAATAAAAACAAGTTAAATAACATGTTAGAATAAATTTAAATAAAACAGTAATATTACCTTAATCATCTGGCGACTCATCAGTTGTGATGAGGATGTTGGCACACCCTCGCCAATCCAACCCCGCATAAGGACAGGGGACCATAATGAAGGGACGCTCATCAACACTGTCTAGCAACTCTAGTGCATCATCTAATATCCTCACTGGAAAAAGAGTCTTCTCCCTCTTCGGCATCATCTACCCCCACATGTGCATATGTGCCTCAGTAATTGACCTACAAGGCTACCGAAGAAAACTAGGCCTCATCTCTGGAAACCTCTCAAAAAATAAACAAAAAATCTCCGAAGCAAAAGGGAATTTGACCCTCCCTTATGCATGAGCACGACATCTATCTAATGCTGTACAGAACTGCCACAAAAAAATGGCAGACCACCTGACAATTTGTGGCTACTATACTAAGAATCAACATAATATAAAAGTGAGCAACTAATGCATTTCTCGTCACTGGTGTTGTGCGAAATGGTCGAAATGATAAGTGAGAGACACTGGACCTCCTCACAACCAAACACACCAATACGTAACTGCCCTCTAGTGACCTGAAAATTTGCAGGAGATACTAAATTTGCTCCAATGTATCTCTGGGAGTAAACTAGCTGACTCCATGCTACATACCTAGCTGGAACCTTGGGGAACGAGGGAAAATCAACTCCTCTCCTCGATAGCCCTATAATAAAATATATATCCTCTTCAGTGGGCATGTACCATTGGTTGATACCAACCTAAAATGCTTGTCACTGGGCATTCCACCTTCGGGCAAGATGTCTCAAAAACAAACTATGGGACTTTGCACCTAACGATATTCAGCGCACCAGGCATGTTGCACCTAATGATATTCAGCGCACCGAGGGCGGTGCTCTAGAAAATGTTTTTAGCGCACCGTTGACTACGTGAGGTGTCAGGAGGGTGGTGCACTGACTACACTATATGCCCTAGGGCGTATAGCTAAGTTAGCACACTGCCCTCCTGCCACCATACATAGTCGTCGGTGTGGTATTTTAAAAGGCCCCACTATTGATGTAGGCCAAATACGGTAAGCCGTGTGCTGAAAAAAATAGCCATCCCAGGGTGGTTATTTCGTTCAATGCACCACATCACCACTATTCAACTAGGTCAATGGTGTGGCCAGGTAACCGACTGCATCGCTCTTTCAAAAAAAATTTAAAATAACACAGTGCGTCTTTGCTACTGCCCCGGAACTGGTGATGATACCCTTAGCACTAGTTTACCAAGCTGAATCGTTGACAATTTCGAATTGTGGTATGTGGTTCACTGACAACATTATGTGCCCTGGGGCAGATAATTTCATCAACGCACCAAGTTGCCGCAATACCACATTTTCAACGTTGCGGCCTAGTAAATGATCGCACCAAAATTTTTAAATTTTTTTAAAATAAGACGGTGCACCTATCGGTACCGCCCCATAACTGGTGCCAATATCGTTAGCACCGCCTGTGGTGCGGCCTATAAATTTACAGGTAGCACTGCAAACCGGTGTGAGCCGAATGGCTCGAGTGCACTGCGCGACAATTTTTTTATTTTTTTTTTTAATTGTAAATTTTAAGGTTTTTTGAAATTCTAATCCGCTAAAATTTTTAGCTATGGAAAAACAAGAAAAATACATGTACATTTACTTGTCGAGGAGGCATGTTGGCTGTAGAATTTGCAAAATAAAATTTGTCCACCATTTTACAAAATTCAAGCTGGAGATTGGTGGCAAAGGACAGCAGCAGTGTGTGCAATGAGTGCAATGGGAGCAGGGATGTCAGGGTGGCTTAAACAAGGATAAATTGCACAGGTGCTTGAGAGCTCTGTAGCACTGAAAAAAGTGAAAAATGCAGTTTTTGGCTGTAATTTTTTTTATTTAACCTTGTTCTAGTGTGTGGGGTTTTTATTGGTGTATCGGTGCATTTTCAATATGCTGCCCCAGGTGGTTTCTATTTTCACGCGCTTTTATGAGGCACTGGTGCGGCATAGCTGTAATGCACCAGTGCTCTACAGTAATATGACGCATCGAGAACGGTGTCCGATGAGCCAATGATTTGTGCGGTTTTTTGGCCGTAATTTTTTTTTTTTTTAACCCTGTTCCGATGTGCAGAGTTTATGGGTACCCCGGTGCGTTTCCGTCATTCCACCCCAGGAGGTTTCTATTTTTGCATGCTTTTTATGAGTTACCAGTGTTGACGATTTAACATGCACCAGTGCGGTTCCTTAATTAAAGGCACCAGGTGGGTGTGTACTGAGCGCATGGTTTCTGATGTGCCCATGTTTTGTGCGGTTTGTTGGCCATAATTTTTTTTATTTAACCCTCTGCTGGTGCATGGGGTTTATGGGCACCCCACTGCGTTTGCTTTATTCCACACCGGGTGGTTTCTGTTTTCACGCATGTTTTTGGAAGCACCAGTGCAGTAGAGATGTAAGGAATTGATGCTCTATAGGAATATGACGCACTGGGCAGGTGTGTTAGGAGCACACGGTTTTTGGTGTGCCTATGTTTTGTGTGGTTTTTTGGCCGTAATTTTTTATTTAATTAACCCTATGCTAGTGTGCAGGAATTTTAGGGTGGCTCGGTGCGTTTAAGGGCAACCTGGGCAGTTTCAATTTTCGCGCGCATTTTATGAGGCACCGGTGCGAAAGTTATGTAAAGTACCGGTGTGCTACAGAAATACAACGCACCGGGTGGGTGTGTACGAAGCACATTGTGTCCAGTGTGCCAATGTTTTAACCGCACTGATGAATTTTACGGTGATAAGAGCACCAGATGAAATACATCCGCAAAAACCTTCGCCCGCCAACCTCCACTAGAAATGGATGTCTGGGGTATTTTTATAAGGGGTTCCTCAAAAACATCCACTAGAGGGTATTTTCCTTGTACTGTATGTGATGATGATCATTACACCAAGGACTGTCTATGACGGGCCGAAGTGAGTCGACTTCTCAAAGGCACTGAAGGGACTCCGGTTGTTCTTAAAGGAGCATTCCCATCACAACAAACTCAGATGGTGGAGCAACCTTAGTCCTCCACCCCTTTTGGCTCTCAAGTTTTCATGATGAATGGTGTTGCACCCATATCTATTGCTACCAAGTCAAAATATTATACTGAACCACATTAGACGATGGGGAAAGAGATTGTAGATGGTCCTCCTCCCGCACCTGCTTTTGGCCCTCTTCATATTCAAAGGCCCCGTCCTGAGCTCGTTATAAAACCACCTTCTAAGGGTATGCTCCGCAAGTCCTCCTATAAGCCGAATGCCCATGCCCGTCAGCATTACAGTATTGTTGAGGATTTGGATTATGAGTCATCTGCTATGTCCACATTTTAGGTGCTTCATAACTATGCATCATAATGAAAGGCTTTGCTATCCACTATTGGAGGGGTTAACCCCACCAATTTGAGCCTTATCACTTTTGATATGGAAAATTTTGTTCCGTGACTCCCTCACCAGCTTGCTTTTATTATCCAAGTTTGGATTAATGGTAAGAATATCCATCAAGCAGTCGTGGACGAAGGTTCATCTACTTGCATCATGTTCATTGCATGATCGAAATCCATTGGTTCTCTGACCCTTAACCAGTCACCAAATGCTTTAGAAGCCTTTGATGGAAGGGAATCTCGCCCTCTTGGTGTCATCACCAGTTTACCTATCACATTGGAAGGGAAAATGGTAAATGTCTAAGTTGAAGTCATTGACACCAAGCTCAACTATAATATTCACCTCAGCCGCAGTTGGACTCATGCCATTCTATGCATACTGTCCACTCTCTTTCATGCTCTTTCGTTCATGCACGAAGGAAATATCATCAATATCGATCATTTATCCTTTTTCACTTCGACCTTCCTTCACTCAACACTGCTCAGGTCAATATGATCTCCACGTCTTCTAATCCATGGATCATCCCTTCACCTGAGCAAGTTGATTCGTTTGGTGACGTGATGCCATTAAGCCCAATAGAAATTGATTATTGTGAAGTTATCTCGGCTTTGGCTCCTCCTCCTTCTGATCATACTCCTTCAAGTATGTCTCTTGACACGTATTCTCGATCCACTTGGCTTGGTGCTTTGGATTCTCCTGATCCCTTGAATGAGACATTTCCAACTAATGAAGCCATCGTGGAAACCATGTCTCTTGAGAATCCTCCCTGGGAGGATATTCATCGTCATTCCTCCTTTCTGCCTGGCCCTGGGGCCATGTCTACTTGTCTTGAGAAATTCTCTTCCCAAGCTCCTTCCCATCCACTTCAAATGCCTATCTTCACACATGAAGTTTTTGCACAAGGAAACATGGGGAATATTACTCAAATGATATCCACATTTGGGTGACTTGTTCTCCTAATGAGATCCAGGTCTATACTAGTCTCTTCGGAGAGTTTCGAGACATTTTTGCTTGGTCCTACAAGGAAATGCCCGACATTAATCTAGGTATAGTCATGCATGAGATCCCTACTTACCCTGATGTGAAACCTGTTCACCAACGCCTTCATCCCGTGCACCCTAGAAAGGCAGCTTCCATAAAGGGAGAAGTTGAAAAACTTCTCAAAGCAGGCTTCATTTATCCAAACCCATTGACAGATTGGGTCTCTAAAATCGTCCCTGTGGATGAAAAGGAGGGTACTATTCAAGTTTGTGTGGATTACCGTGACATCAATCATGCTTGTCCTAAGGATAACTATCCCACTCGCTTCATCGAATAGATCATTGACAAATGTGCTGGGAGTGATATATTTTACCTTATGGATGGGTTTTCTGGTTACAAGTAGATCAATATTCTACCGATTGATCAACATAATACCACCTTTATCTATCCATGGGGCACCTTTTTGTACTTAAGAATGCTGGTGCCACATTCAAATGAGAAATTTCCTACACTTTTCATGATATTAAGCACTTCAACCTTACCTAGATGACCTTTCGGCTCATTCCACTAAGAGTAAGGATCACCCAAGACACCTCCGTCAAATATTTCTTCACTTTAGATGCTACAACATTCGGCTTAATCCGCAAAAATTTGTCTTCTGCATCGATTCTGGCAGACTCCTTTGGATTTTCATTTCTTAAGATGGAATTTGTCTCGATCCACTTAATGTTGAAGCTATTGTTAATCTCCCCTCCCCTTCCTGTTTACACTAGTTGCAGAGTTTGCAATGGAAAACTAATTTCCTGCGCTATTTTATATTGAACTATGTTGATGTAGCCAAAGGTTTCACATGATTAATTAAGAAAGGCGTCTTGTTCCTCTGGGATGAGATTTCCCAAAAATATTTCAATGCACTAAAGACTTTGCTTGTTAACAATCCTCTTCTGTGTCCCCTGAATTATCATCACGACTATTCACTCTATTTGTCTAGTGCTTTTAGCACTATTGCAATGGTTATGGTACAAGATGATGATGATGATGGTGATGAGCATCTCATTTATTATTTGAGCCGCAATCTTCTCGACACTAAAATGTGTTATGCTCATGTAGAGAAATTGGCATTGGAAGCTATTAAGACCGTCCAACGTTTTTGCCATTATATTTTACTCTACACAACAATCATGATTTCTAATTCCAACCCATGACCTATATTTTAACTTGACAATTCTTGGGGAAAATACTCCAAGTGGATAGTTATCCTCAAAGGGTTCGATTTGGAGTTCACTACCACCAAATCAAGGAAGTCATTGGTTTTTTCCAAGTTGATATGCTCTTTACCTTCTGCCTCTGCTCCCTCTGGTTCTAAGGAATGCATTCTAGATGACACATTTTTCTAATTAGCACCCTCGATCCATGGTATGGTGATATCATCGTTTATCTCCAAACTTCCAATTTCCAGTCTAAGTTGACAAAGGATGCTCGTCGACGTATCCATCATCTTTCGCAACCTTATCACATAATCGAAGATACTTTATACTACATCAGAGCTGATTCCATTCTTCGTCGATGTTTGACCCTCATGGAAGCTGAAAAGGTCCTTAATGACTTCCATTCTGGTGCATGTGGTGGTTACATATCTGGGTATGCTACTGCTAAAAAAATCCTTCGTGTTGGATATTTATGGCCTACCATTAAAGATTGTATCCTCGTTTTCCATAAATATAATGAATGCCAGATCTACCAGCGTAGGATGAACATGCCACCAGCTCACCTCATCTTGTCATTATTGGTGGTCCTTTTTCGAAGTAGGGTATCGATTTTATGACGTGTAACCCTCACTTGGTCGAGGGGCATAGTTATATTATTTTAGCCGTGGATTACTTCACTAAATGGGCTGAAGAAATACCTACACTCACAGCTGACGGTAAGAAAACCACCCAATTTATTTTGAATCATGTGATTACTAGGTTTGGTGTCCCTCAAGCCATTGTAACCTACCATGGCCCCTATTTTCGCCATTATATGATGGATGAGTTGACTACTAACTTGGGTTTGCGTCATGACATCTCAACGCCATACTACCCCTAGGCCAATGGCTAGGTTGAAGCCATGAACAAGGTTTTAGTCATCATGCTTTAGCGTACAATTGGGAAGCACCAGTCCAAATTGCATCTCATGTTGTTTTCAGCTCTCTGGGCTTACCGAAGCTCGGTGAAGAATACAATCAAATTCACCCTGTTTCAGCTTGTTTATGGTATAGAAGCTGCCCTTCTGATTGAGTTTGAAATTCCTTCCCTCAAGATAGCTATCGAATTACTGCCTGACACCTTGCTAGAGGAAGAAAATCTTCTATATTTGGAGAGGCTAGATGAAACTCCTCGCTTTGCTGCTCTAGTCATACAAGCACAAAAAAAGTGGGTCAAACCCCACTCTGACCAGATGGTTTCCCCTCGTACCTTCGTAGAAGGATACTTAGTCCTCTTGTATGACCAAGCTCATGATAAGCTAGGGGAAGGTAAATTCGAACCCATGTTGCATGGGCTCTACATCGTCAAGTGTGTTTTGCAAAACAATGCCTATGAGCTTACTGACTATGAAGGCTATCCCTTGGATCAGCCCAGAAATGGGTTGTATCTCAAAAAATATTATGCATGATTTTCTTGTGCATGTCCTTTTGTACATAAGTGCGTTTTTATTTTTTGTACATCTTTTGTCTTAGTGTGCTTTACGAGCAATTTTTCCTGCTTATTATGTCTTTTCTTACTGTGCATATGCTTGTCACTCCTTATCTCAGTTTCACTGACAGTGCCTCCTGCAGTACCCGGAATCTATCCTCCGTGGCTTGGGTGACTTATGATCCTAACAGTGAGTTGGCATATCTTCAAGGTATTTGTCTACGATGAACAACCAACAATGTTGCCGAATACACTACAGTCATCAAACTCCTAACTGAAGCTATTTCTCTCTACATTCATGAATTAATTGTAAACCTTTCAGCTTGTTGTTCTCCAGCTCAATGGGCATTATGCTGTTAGAAACCTTCAGATTTTAAAGATGTATTTGTCAGATTTTAAAGATTTATTTGTGTGTTCGTTTGTTAGAAAGGAATTTTGATTATATAACATATCAACATATTCCTAGAAGAATGAATACGTTAACTGATGCAATAGCTAACATTGTATTAGATAGACATTTGTGAAATTTGTCAAAAGCAATCATCATTACATAGTAAGATTTAGACAGGAAAATAAGCATATATATATATATATATATATATATATATATATATATCAATTGTTTGCATCCACATGTGCATCATAATTCAAAAAATATATGTGTTTTGATTACATTCCGAGACAACATGTCTCTAAACAATATGCATAAATGAAACCTAGGCGTCTAATCCACATGGTGCTCATGATAGCACGTTACTGCACGTACGACCCACCTCAGTAGTTGGTGGATGCGGTTAGACACTTACTTGCAGCCTTTTGTGTTACACTAAAAACTGCCATCCTGACATTTTCTCATGAGTATGAGCTCATTATTACCATATTTCCTCCTTTTGAAAGTCTAACATATCGCTCTCAGTCAAGCTTTCAAAATCAGAGAAAAGTTCCTAAAAAATCCCCTAAACATTGGTATCGCACTTTCTCTATTCATTTCCTGCGGTCCCGCACCTAAAGTTCAGCTCTCCTGCGGAACCATACCGCACGTTCTTTGTGTTATGGGTGCGGACCTCTGTAAAACTCAAAAAGGCGAGAAAGTAAAGATAAAAAGTTGATTTCAGATGAATTCTAGAAGATTCTAGATGGGAATTTTCGGGAATGGATACGCTTTGAGAAGGTTCATGCATCCTTCACTTGATGGAGCTAACCCCTTGATGTAAGGAGCTAATCCCTTTGAAGGAGGATTCTATCCCTTCATGTTTGGAACAGAAAACCTCCTCTTTTCCACTATAAAAAGAGGCCTTGGGTAGCCTCAAAGGGAGAAAAAGCTTAAGATATTTGAGGTTAAATGTTGTTGAGATTCAGACTTAGTTAACTAAGACTTTCTGTGAGGTTAAATCACTTACCTCTATTCGTCTTGGTTCAAAGAGTGCAATGCTTGTCAAATTAGAAGAGATTCCTGCTTCGGACCCCGGGAGGACCTGCACGACATCAAGGCACAGGTTGTAAAGGTTTTCTTTTATTTGAAGTTAATAAAAATATACTCATTTCTCTCATTAAACTGTCTATTCATGGTTTATTTCATAAATTCCTTGATCATTATGATGAGTATGGTTTATAATAATGTCTATACAGGTGTTGTGTAATCTTTTTGCTTGTTTGTGACTGCAGATTCACGAGGAACGTTCTTTCAAGTGCACAGGAAGGACTTCAACGAGATCAAGCAAGCGCTGGACATAAGGTAGGCCTTACACCTATATAGAATTTTTATGAATTTTGTATGCTTAGAGAGAGATTAGTATAATTGGCTGTTTGTTGCTAGTTACTTTTAGTACTAGAGAGATCGGTCTTGCCCGCAAGACGGATTAATATACACAACAAAATGGCGACTCCACTGGGGATGGAACTTGTTGTTTTTGGTTCTCTTTTATTTTTGATTTGAGGAAACATTTTTTCCTGGTTTTTGATTGATACATATATGTTTGGGTAATTTAGATTTTCCCTGTTTTTGAAAATTTAGAAATATTTTAAGTTTTTCTATAATTTTTCCTAGGACCGCACTCTGGCTTATTTTGACAGTGCGGGTAGGTTCGCACTTTCTGTAAAGAATACAGTGCGGGACCGCACCTGTCAATACTGATTGCCTGCGGACCCTGTAAAAATTTTAGAAAACCTCCAGATTTCTTTCTGTAGTTTATTTTTATTTGGATTTAGATCTTTGGTTTCTGCCCAGACTGATTATTGTTTCTGTCAAGAATTTTTTGTGAATGAACTCCAACAGTATTGATGTTTTGATGATTTTCTAGAAGATTTTGCATTTTGGATTGTTTTTCACTTGGTCTTTGTAGTGATTCGAAGTTTTGACAGTTTGAAGTATCTCAGATTACATTGATCTCTTTTTGTCTTTTTGAATCCGACCTGATTGTGAGAACATCCTTTATTGAGAAATAGAGCTTTTTGTTTCTTTGCGAATCTTCGAAAAAACTTGGTTGAAAGTTTTGAATTTCATTTTTACAAAAAAAAAACATATTTTGAGTGTTTTTGATCTGTTTGTTATTCTAAACAAATAGACCCTTAGTTTGCTGAACAACTAAGTAAAACATTCTTCAAAAAATCTTAAAGCTTTTACTCATTTAGATTATTTAAAAATTTTAGATCTCAAGATTAGATTTTGTAGTTTTGAGTAGTTTTTTTATTTTTATAGCTTTCTTTTGAAGGAAAATTGTTTTGTAGCTTCGACTTTGGAAAGAAAAAGGATTTTGTTATGAGCTTGATAATTTTTCTTATTATTGAAAAGACAAAATAGTTTCTTTCAATTATTTTTCATGTTTTAAAGAAAGAATTAAAAGAATTGCATTCTCCAACTCTTTCTTTAGATAGAAAGTTCATTGAAAGAAAAAAGAATTGAATATCATTCTAGGTGCATTTTAGTGTTTTTTGGAAATCGAGTCTTCACATCATCCAAAGTTTCATTTCCGCACCCATTGACTTAAGGAACAGCTCTTAAAAGTAACGCTTAATTAAAATTCATCTAGCAATCTTTATTTTCTAGGGCTCTTATCACCAACATAGCTTAGGCTAGTATCTTGGAGTAGGGAGTAATTAACTCTCCAAGATAGTAAAAACAAACAAGTAGACAAATCTTGCAGTAGGAAGAAATTCCAATTGTTGCATCTATGCTCTGGGAAGCTCCTCTTATAGGAGTCAAGCACGAGATCATATCTGAACCAGTGGGGTAATCAATCCTTCGTCATTGGGAATGATAGAAGATATACACGTATTAACAACGGTAAACCTCGGATAGACCATTGTCGAGGAGCCAGGGGTCACTTGTTGGCATATCTTGGATTATTTTCAAGAAGCCTTCAAGGGGATTGAGCTTTGTTACTCTGCCCTTGCGTGTGTGTCGGATCGTAGACTGTTCCCCCAGTTATATTTGTTTCTATTGGTAACCTTAGAGGCTATAATCTTTAGGATTCTTTCCTAAGGTGACGGTGGAGGGAAGATCCCACTGTACCTGGAACAGACGTCGGCTAGACTCACTTGGACTCTCCGGAGGGTTATCTTCACTCGAGATGGTATAGTGGAGAAAATTGCACCGGTCTGTTTCATTAAGCAGGTTGTCGGGGTAACTGTTCCAACCGCCCTTTTCGTGTTAAAACTCTACTAAGTTGGATTTCATCACCAACTAGTGATTTTAGTACAGGAAGTTACTTGTTTGTGTGTGGTTTGAACTCTTAGATTTTTTAAGCGTATGATTCAATTGTTTGTTTCTTAGAGACTTTAGGTGTTTTCATTGAAATTTTTCTTTGTTTGCGTGTGATTAATTAATTTTTAATCGTGGCGGACTTGCCAAGACAATCCCGGAGACTACAAGGGAAACCCCCTGAATATACACCAAGTCAACTTGAAGGGCTACGTGCTCTGGTATCATCTAGCAGCGGTAGGATTAGATCAACAGAAATTGGAACTTCATCCATTGTAATTCATCCTGATTATCAAACACCCACAACAGAATACATTCAAGAGCCGATTTCAGTTTCTGAAGTTACTGGTTATATTTCTCCTTCCAGTGAACTAGTTGATGAACCTGAAATCTCTGAACCTGAAACTGAACCTTCTGTTTTGGAAACATCCTCAGGATTTATTTCACCAACTTCTAGTGATCTTGGTTCACCTAGGGTAAGAAATATCGTCACTGACGATCTTCCAGCTGGTCTTATTTCTATTGAAGAACTTATTAATCCAGACGAAGATATATCTCTTCCCGACTCCCCTCAATCTTTAAATCTTAGGGAGCGTGAATCTATTTTCTACAGCCCTATTCGAACTAGTGCTTGGTATCTATCCTTAACAATTTTTTTAGAAAATCCGGGTCTTTCTTTTCATCCACCTCGAGTTCCATTTCATCCTACACCCAGAGGTTACTATCCGCCATCCATTATGGCAGGAGAGTCATCGATGTTTTCTCAGACTCCCGAATCATTTTTACACGGTGGTCCTCCTGTTCCTTCGGGATACCAGGCACTATCTGGTACTTTCTCGGGAGCAACTCCTCAACCCATTGAAAACATGTTATCATCTGGTCTTAATGGTCTTAAAATTGAAACGTCGAACGCAGAACAAATTTTTATGATGTCTGGTAATGTTCCCAATCCTCAACCACAAGGCAGTCAGTTACCGCCTGGGGGGCAACCTCAAGGAAGTCAGTTACCACCTGGAGGGAAACCTTCAAGTAGTCAGTTACCACCTGGAGGGCAACCTCAAGGTAGTCAGTTACCACCTGGAGGACAACCTCAAGGTAGCTTTTTCCCAGGACAAACTGTGGAATCATATTATTTTGGGGGACAACCCCAAGGACAATACATACCTCAAGGGTATCAACCTTCAGGACAGTACATACCTCAAGGACAACCCCAAACTCAATATGCTCCTCAAGGTCCTCAACAACCCCAGCTTCAGTACGTGCCTCAAGGTTATCAACCTCAAGGGTAGTACCCAATTCAAGGTTACCAACAGCCTTCTGGTCAACCATCTATTCAAGGAGCCAGAAATTTACCTTTTAATTATCAACCCTACGTTCAACCAGGTTATGGTCCTTATGTTCAACCTTCTACGGGACAATACCCCGGAATGATGGTGTGGGATCCATCCCAATATCAACAGCCTTTGCAGCCTAATGTGCAGTTGCCTTATCAACCTGGCCAGCCATTGGTTTCTGGTTCAACCCAGCAACCTGTTCAGCCAGCTATTCAAACTCCTGCAACTAGTTCAGTTCAGCAGAGTGGGCCTAGTACACCTCAGACTTCGCCTCAAACTGCTGCAACTGCTACAACGTCTGTTCAACCTGTCACACTTGTTTCTGGAGTATCTGTAGCCCCGAGTTCGGCTACCCCTGTATCCGTGCAAATCCCTCAGGTCTCTGTACCTCAGTCAGGACCTTCAGTTCAGACTTCAGTTCAGATACCTACAAGACAAACCGGTACAAGTACAGTTGTTACAAGTCAACCTCAATTTACGTATCAACCGTACCAGGGACAGCCGCAATTCGGTCCCTATGTACAGAATCCAAACTATCAGTATCAACCGTACCCTGGTTATACTTATCAACAACCTCAGTATGGTCCGGTTCATCCTGGTTTTCCGGGAGGTTACACAATACCTAATGCAAATCCGATTCCTAGTTATCCTGGGTATCCGCCTCCTGGATCTGCTTTGGCTTCTCAAGGTTTTCGCGATCCTAACCGTCAATTACCGTTTATAGCAACTTTAGACTTACCTGATTTGACGCGCCTTACAAACGATCCAATTTTTTATTATCAGAACTGGCCGCCAATGCCTCATAAGTTGCCCAGTGATATACCAAAATTCGAAGGTAAGTCAGGAGAGGATCCATCGAATCATGTTATGACTTATCACCTTTGGTGTGCATCTAATTCAATTATTGATGATTCGATTCGCTTACGTCTTTTCCAAAGAACTCTCATAGGTTTTGCAGCCAAATGGTACATTGAGTTTCCACGAGGCTCGTTTCATAATTTCAGTCAGTTAGAAACTGCTTTCTTGACTCATTTTCAGTTGCCTGTCAGATATGACAATGGCACGGAATTATTAACTTCGCTAAAACAATCTACGTCCACATATATTTCTGATCATATTCATGAATGGCGACGTAGGAGACGTTTGGTGAAAGTTTATATTCCGGATCAAATTTTGGCAGAATGGTTTGTTAAATCATTGTTACCCAAGATCACTGAAGATGTAGCTAAGGCTGGTGTTGTTACTGAAGAGCAAGTAATTGCTCAAGCTCAGTACCTTGACCTCGTTTATATGCAGTCAGGTACTCTACATGAAAAAATCCCAGACCTTCCAAAACAAGGTCAAATAGTTGCTGCTCCTTCAGGGTCTGATGCCGCTAACGGTATGATTGGTATGGTCAATTCTAAAAGTAAGAAGAAATCGTCAAAGAATTCTTCTCCAATTATAACTTTACCTAATTCCCCGAAAGGAGAATCTTCTCCTGAAGTTTCCGCCGACATTCATGTCGTTGAAACATCTACGACAAAATCAAAATCCGGTGGTAAAAAGAAGGGGAGGAACAAAAACAAAAAGAATTCGAAAGAGAAAACTGATAAAGATGAATCCAATGACGAAAAACGTAAACCTCGCTATCCTTGTTTCATTTGTGAACAAGATCATTTCACGAAAGAATGTCCATATCGAGCCGAAGTTATGAAATTCGTTAAAGGATCACAACAACCTGCTGTCTTGAAGGATCCTTTTCCAATTCAAGATAGTAAGATGGTTGGTTCTACCTCGACTACTTTTGAAGAACCTATTATGATGATGTCTCATGTAAGGATTGCGACGCGATCGCAAGATTACGGTAGTAAGAATCCTGTTGATGGTAAAGAAGAAGAATATTCTAATGCAAACGCATCAACTACACCTCCTCCTGTTTCTGGTCCGCTACAGATCGAGAAACAAAATCTAGACTTAATAATCAAACCGCCTGCTAAAGGTGTTCTTCATAAATCAGCTTTCAATCCACATGCGAGAGCTGCTCAGAATTACAACATTGTTGAAGACTTAGCCGTTTCTCCTTCAGCAATGTCGGCTTTGGAAGTGCTGCAATCGTGTCCAGCACAACGTAAATTATTATTGTCTGCCATAGGAGTTGTCGATGTTCAGGATTCTAACCTTATAATCTTCGATTTAGAAAATAGTACACCTCGCCTACCTCACCAAATGGCTTTCCAGATTCCAGTGTTAGTAAAAAACAGACCAATCTTTCGGACTGTGATTGATGAGGGAGCTTCAACGTGTATTATGTCAATTCAGTGTTGGAAATCACTTGGATCTCCTACACTTAACCAATCCCCGAAAATTCTAAAGGCTTTTGATGGTCAAGGTTTTCAACCTTTTGGTATTTTGCAGGATTTACCCATAGGGGTCGAAGGTAAAATCATTAATCTAGATGTGGAAGTGGTTGATGCCCCTCTAGATTACAACCTTCTTCTGGGTCGTAGTTGGTCCTATGCTATGACTGCTGTTGTTTCTTCGGTCTTTCGACTCATAAAATTTCCATATCAAGGAAATATCGTGACAATAGATCAGTTAACTTATTTCTCGTCCGACCCAGCCTCTACAGAAACAATCCAGCATGTTGGTAAAATGGCTATCCCTTATAAGGATGTTGGAGTGGGTTTGATTAAAGATTCTGGTTTACTAGGAACTTTTTCCTTTCCTCCTCCTAACGTATCGCCTTCTACTGCAAATATTCACATGATTTCGTCAAACACTGTTATGTTTGATGATCCTTGGATCGTACCTTCCGAATCCGAGATTGATTCATTTGATGGCATGATGCCCTTGAGTCCATTTGAAATTGTGTACCAGGCTGTACAGTCACTTTCCGACCCCTCTTCAACCGAAATTGATCCAATGAATGGGATCCAAGAGGAATCACTTTCTATATCTAGTTCAGTTACAACGACATTTCCTGAACTTGTTCATACAGATGAGCAAATTCGTGATTTTTTGTCTGTTGATGATTTACCATGGGAAGATCTACATCACCGATCTTCATTTTTACCTGAATTAGATCATTTTGAAGATGATTTCGCTTCAATCTTTACTGCTGAATATGTCAAGGAACCTCAGAATCCATTGCAAAATCCTGATTCTGAGTTAAATTTGGAAAATATATCTAGAACGGTTCCAATTGACATTTCAGTAAAACCAGGAATAATTGAAAACATTCATATAGGTGCTTGTTGTACAAATGAATAAATTCATACTTATAAAGCCCTATTTCAAGAATTCCGTGACGTGTTTTCCTGGTCTTATGAAGAAATGCCAGGAATTGATCCATCGATCGTTGTTCATGAAATTAAGACTTACCCGGATGCTAAACCTGTTCGTCAACGATTACGTCAAATTCATCCTAGAAAAGATGCTGCTATAAAAGCAGAAGTTGAAAAATTACTTCGCGCAGGATTCATTTATCCAATTCCCTTAACAGATTGGGTATCGAATATTGTTCCTGTGACTAAAAAACAAGGAACGATAAGAGTATGTATCGATTATAGGGATATTAATCGAGCGTGTCCAAAAGATAATTATCCAACTCCCTATATCGATCAAATAATAGATGATTGTGCTGGCAGTGAATTGTTTTCCTTCATGGATGGCTTTTCTGGCTACAATCAAATAAACATACTCCCTGCAGATCAACCCAAAATAGCTTTTATTTGTCCATGGGGAACGTTTGCTTATTGTAAACTACCTTTTGGACTAAAGAACGCTGGAGCAACTTTTCAACGGGCTATGTCTTATGCATTTCATGACATTAAGCACATTGTTCAGCCATATCTCGATGATTTACCTGCTCATTCATTACGTAGGGCCGACCATCTCACTCATTTACGAGCAATTTTTATGAGATGTAGGCATTATCGGATAAGGCTGAATCCGCATAAATGTGTTTTCTGCGTAGAATCAGGTCGATTACTGGGATTTGTTGTCTCGAAAACAGGCATTCGCGTCGATCCATCAAAGGTCAAAGCTATTGTTAATTTGCCTCCTCCTTCGACTTTGCGCCAACTCCAAAGTTTGCAGGGGAAAGCAAAATTTTTACGTAGGTTTATTCCTAACTATGCCGAGCTTACAAAAGGTTTTACCCGGTTGTTGAAACAGAATATTCCATTCTTTTGGGATGAGATCGCTGATCGATCTTTTGATGCACTTAAACACGCGTTGACCCATGCACCGTTATTGCATCCTCCCAACTACAATCAAGATTACATTTTGTACCTCGCTGCTTCTCATTCCACCATTGGGATGGTACTAGTTCAGGAAGATGAATCTCACAATGAACATGTGATTTATTATCTTAGTCGAAATTTGCATCCGACTGAAATTAAATACACACATGTGGAGAAATTGGCCTTGGCAGCTGTTCAAGCTGTCCAACATTTTAGACATTACATCTTGTTACGTAAAACCACGGTAATTTCTAATTGCAACCCTATGATGTATATTTTGACCAAACAATTGCTAGGGGGAAAATATTCCAAATGGATAGTTATCCTGCAGGAATTTGACTTGGAATTTGAGAAATCCAAGGCAAATAAATCTTTGGTATTTGCGGAACTGATGTGTGATTTCCCCTCTACTGATACTGAAACAGTGGCAGAAGAGTCCATTGCGGACGAATCTTTGTTTCTCATCAGTACACTTGATCCATGGTATGGGGATATTATTGTTTATCTCCAAACCCAATATTTTCGGCCTGACATTTCACGAACTCAGCGACGGAAAATACGCTTCCAATCCCAATAGTATAATATCATTGGTGATACACTTTATCGACGTGGAGCGGATTCTGTTTTCCGACGTTGTCTAACTCATGAAGAAGCTGAAAAGGTGTTAAATGACTGCCATTCTGGAGCATGTGGCGGTCATATGTCTGGGTATGCCACAACCCAAAAGATATTGCGTGCAGGTTATTTCTAGCCAACGTTGTTCAAAGATTGCATTTATGCGGTTCGGAAATGCCACAACTGTCAAATTTTTGATCGGAAAATGCGCGCGCCACCCGCTCCTCTTCACCCTATAATTGTTGTTGGTCCTTTCGCGAAATGGGGTATCGATTTTATTACATGTAACCCTCACTCGGCCGGGGGGCATGCCTATATTATCTTAGCAATAGATTATTTTACAAAATGGGCCGAGGCGATGCCTACATTTTCAGCTGACGGCAAGACTGCTGCAACATTCGTATTTAATCACATAATTACTAGGTTCGGTGTTCCCCAAGCTATTATTACGGATCATGGAAGTCACTTTCGGAATGTCATGATGACCGAACTGACAGACCAACTTGGCCTGTGCCACGATAGTTCCACTCCATATTATCCGCAAGCCAATGGTCTGGTTGAAGCCATTAACAAAGTTTTAGTCACCATGATCAAACGAATCATTGGTATTCACAAGACGAATTGGAATTCCATGTTATTTTCAGCGCTTTGGGCATATCGAACCTCAGTCAAAACATCAACGGGTTTCACTCCTTTTCAACTGGTTTACGGTTTGGAAGTTGTGCTGCCGATTGAATGCGAAATACCGTCACTAAAATTAGCTGTAGAATTACTTCCAGCTACGTCTGAAGAGGAGAAACGTTTCTTGTACTTAGCCCAATTAGATGAGAATCGACAAAATGCTGCAATAGCAAACGAGGCTCATGTTAAAAGGATAAAAGCTCAGTATGATAGAAGTGTGACCCCTCGAAATTTTTCAGAAGGAGACCTAGTTTTACTTTATGATCAAGCTAACAACAAGCTAGGAGCTGGGAAATTCGTGCCTATGTGGCATGGTCCTTACATTGTTAAACGAAAGTTAGAAAAAGGGGCCTATGAGTTGATAGATTTTGACGGTGTCCCTTTGGATAAACCCAAAAATGGGCTCTATCTAAAGCGATATTATGCTTAAATGTGGTTTGGAGATTTTGTTAGTTTAGATTTCTTTACTGCTGGTGTGTTTTAGATTAGAAAAGTGTGCCTAGTTTAGAGAGTGTGTTTTTATCACTATTCCTGCTTATCTGAGTTTTACTCTTGATATTGCAGATGTCGACGTCTCTTCAAACCTACATTGGTTTTGCTGATGGTGCTTGTCGTAGTACACGGAACATTTCTTCCGCAGCTTGGGTTATCTATTCACCCTCTGACGAGTTAGTATCCATGCATGGGGTAAGTCTTGGTCAAACAACAAATAACATTGCCGAGTATAGTGCAGTGATTGAATTATTGTCTGAATCCATATCATTTGGAATTCGGAGTTTGATTGTAAGGTTGGATTCTGAACTTGTTGTATTACAGCTTAACAGGGTTTATACCATTAGAAATCTAGTGTTATTACGGTTATTTTTAAGAGTTCGTCTCTTGGAACGTGAATTTGATTACATTGAATATTAGCATATTCCAAGACATTTAAATACATTAGCAGATTCAATTGCTTCTAGTATGATAAATAGACATTTGCAATAATCAAAAGCAGTAAATCAAACAACATTCACATATGTACACAGATAGCCGGTAAATAGTGATATATCATAGTATAGAAGTTTTTTCAAAAAATATACATCGTCTTCGATCATAGGTTGGAAACACCTTATGATCGGCAAAAATGATAATACAAAAGTAAAAAATATGAGTCTACACGATCATCCCATCACTGATGGTGATCACGATAAGAAACCACTGCCCGAGCTACCTTGCATAGGAACCTCCTAAAAGGTCCTGGAACTCCAATCACATATCTCTGAAACCTGAGTGGAATGTCATCTATGCTCGTCTCTGGAATATCTAGAGTCAAACGCTCTAGATGATGCTCTAAATCAGTCAAAATATCCACTGATTGGCCTGCTGGGGCTGGTGCGGCCGCAACTGGTTGTCTTCTCTCATAAGGTTGGAGATGGGCTGGTCTTTGTGGACCCACATCTGTATTCAAAAAAAATTTGGTTATTAGTTTTCAAAGACGATAAAAAATTAAAAAAATTAGAATTTAGCAAACGTTGAAAAATGATTGTACCTGATTCATCCCACTGTTCCCCTGCTGGGAGAGCCATCTCTCGGTCGCCACGGAAATCTATCTCGGCATATGGAAAATCCTCTATCACAAAAATTTGGCGATCCAGCCAACGAAAATATGAAGAAGGAAATCGCACAATCTCAGTACCCTCAATAGCATGACGAGCCATCAATGCGGACCAACGAACCATCCTCGGTTCTCGAAGTCGACCGGCATCAACAGCAATACTCTGTGGAGCTAACATGGGGATCCTCTCTAGAGCAAAAGAAACAACGATGGATCCGTATCCAAAGTTATTCAGTTTCCCATTTTTTGCTCTGGTTAGTTGGCCTTTTACATTAGCCAACACAGCTTCACACCAGTTAAAGATGGTGCCGCGAAAACAATCCACAACAATACGCATTTGGGAACCAGTAGCTACATGCAGCGCAGCACTCCCACACAGTTTGGTAACAGTAAAAGCAATAACTTTCAATTCAGGACGAATGATGTGTTTTATATCAATCCGTTTGTCCCTAGGGTTTTCCTGATTATTGTAGAATTCTAGTTGAAGACTAGCGACAGGCTGGCCACCTGGCCTAGTCCCAAACAAAGAAACTTGTTCGCCCCTCTTGGACAAACCAGTCAGAAAATATATATCCTCCAGCTCAATTTTGAGCCGGTGGCTGCCAATAAAGAAGCACTGGTCCTGCACATTCCATCTGTTCACCAACCATGTCAGGAGTTCTACTTGTGCCCTCATGCCCGAGATGGCCCAAAATTTGTACAAGCCACATGCTCTTAATGCCTGTTGTGTGGGAAAATGGAGTATTGCGGCTTCATCCACTTCCTCGTGCTCACGTTCTCTCCAAATCAGCATCTTGTCAATCCTACAATGCATAAAAAGGCAAGTTAGAACAATCTTATTTGAAATTTTTTGGGAAACAAATGAGAAATAAGTGTTTTAAATTCAACCGCGCGGGTACCACACCTACGCTTTGTAAACAGTGCGTAGATACGCACGCGTACTATGTGCCAGGTGCGGAACCCACGACTTTTTCCTTATAGAAAAAAGTCGGGGTCCGCAGGTAACGTGTGTCACACCTGCGGACCCCGCGGGCGAACTTTTAAACCATTTTTTGCCCTAAAAATACAAACTAAAGCCTAAAAATGAATTTGAAATGGATGAAAAACAAGATTTAGAGGTCGTGGATTACCTGGGATTGACGGTTCTCGATTTCAACGAACGGATTTTCCAGAATCTTCACAGGAACTTTCTTACCCAAAAGCTTTTTACTTTTCACTCTGAAATTGAACAGTAAAAATGAAATTGAAAAAGTCATTTTTATAAGTTTTTTCGAATAGATGAATTTTAAATTTGTTTATTTTTCACTTTAAAAAGGGTATTTTTGAAAGCATTTTTACTTATCTTAAACAGGTATGTGTAATGTTTCAAGTTTTTGTGCAGAAATTGGATTTTTCAGGAGAATTGATCATTTTTCAACAAAGAGTATACTTTTATCACTTTTTCGGACTCTTTCAAAAAATTTACGAAAAAGCGAAACCCTGGAGTCCTCTTTTAAGCCCTTTTCAGACTCTCTAAACATGAAAATATTGCCGAGTACTTGACTATTCAAACTCGTTAAAGTAAATGAACAGTCGTCCCTTCAGTATAAGTTTACCCCTTTTACGGACTGAAATGGACTATTTACGAAAAAGGTATACGTTGACTAAATACGGTCAATAGAGTTCTCTCCCGCATTATTTTATCTTTTTTCGGGCTCGAGAGACTAAATTTACGAAAAAGTACACCCATGGAGTTTTCTTAAGTTTTTTCTTCTGACTCCCTAAAATTGAAAAACACCGAGTTTCTCCTATATTGGACTCGTTAAAATTTAACAGTAAAGGACCTGTTCAATTTTAAACAGGAACGAACCACTCCTTCTTAGGGTTCGAATCTTAAACTAAGTTGGACTCATCCGAAGGATGAGCTTATAAGCAAGCAAATGTTATCCTCCTCAAGCTTGTCAAAAATAAAGAGGTACTTGCCAAAAATGGTGGGGGAAAAAGAGAGAAAAATGGGCGTGTTTGTTGTATTTTAAATTTTTCAAAAATTCAGTCAACCACTCTTGAACACGACACTTTCATTCACCTGGGTTGGGAAATCATTTACCTAACAGTTAATCAAACCACATTGAAAGTCTTCAGCCGGTTTCTGGGTATTAGCTTTGGGTCAATTGTCACCAAACCATCTGCAGTGTCGTTATGTGTTCAAGAGGACAATTCAAATAAACCATTCATCTGCAAAATATCTGTCATCCATTTTTTACCATCCCTGAGTCAGTCCTTGCCAATATATTTTCAAAACTTGATCTATGATTTCGTGTTGTGGGCTTGCCTACGACAGATCACTTTCTATCGACATCAGCACATTATCTAGGAAGTTGATCCATAAATTGTCAGTACCTTGAAATCTGCATGCCTCAATGGCAGGTTTCTCGCCTTTGACGATAGGTTGCATCATTGACCTTCGATCAAATGATTCCGTGAGATGTTCGACTTCAGCTCATTTATTTACATTTCATGGATTGTACTGAGTACTTTGAGAGCCATTGACATTACTGGTGGTTACTCTCACACTTGTTAACAGTTTACATCATTGACTGGTAATCAAGTGGTTTCTACCATGTTCGACTTCAACACATTTATTCACATGGATAGAATCGTACTATTTCGAGATGCGGAAATCAAGACCCTCGATCTAGTTTCCACCATCCAGGCTGCGAGGAATTTTATTATTATACAGTAGACTATTCATTACAGATGGCTGCACCCATGCTGTGTCTACACTATTGATGTAATATTAAAATCATTCCTGTATCAGAACGATTTGAGTTAGTTTCTAGTTAGTTTTAATCTGAGTATGGGAATGCCTACCTCAGTGATGACATATATATGTATATATTTTGCATTGAATGTTTTTACAGGTTCTGACTGGGGTGTCCACAAGATGATCTTTGAAATGATAAAGTACTACACTCTTCATATATGACAAACTTCAGCTTCATCTATTCCAGACTTTTCACTTTAGGGGGTAATTTGTTATACTAAAAACTGTCATCCTGACATTTTTCTATGAGTATGAGCTCATTATTACTCATACTTCCTCCTTTTGCAAGTCTAACATATCAGTTCCTCATGTCAAGCTTTCAAAATCAGAGAAAAGTTCCTAAAAATCCCCTAAACATTGGTATCGCACTTTCTCTATTCATTGCCTGTGGTCCCGCACCTAAAGTTCAGCTCTCCTGCGGAACCCTACCGCACGTTCTTTGTGTTATGGGTGCGGACCCCTGTAAAACTAAAAAAGGCAAGAAAGTAAAGATAAAAATTTGATTTCAGATGAATTCTAGAAGATTCTAGATGGGAATTTTAGGGAATGGATACGCTTTGAGAAGGTTCATGCATCCCTCACTTGATGGAGCTAACCCCTTGATGTAAGGAGCTAATCCTTTTGAAGGAGGATTCTATCCCTTCATATTTGGAACAGAAAACCTCCTCTTTTCCACTATAAAAAGAGGCCTTGGGTAGCCTCAAAGGGAGTTCAAGCTTTAGGATATTTGAGGTTAAATGTTGTTGAGATTCAGACTCAGTTAACTAAGACTTTATGTGAGGAGAGATTACATACCTCTATTAGTCTTGGTTGAAAGAGTGCAAAGCTTGTCAAATTAGAAGAGATTCCTGCTTCAGACCCCGGGAGGACCTGCACGACATCAAGGCACAGGTTGTAAAGGTTTTCTTTTATTTGAAGTTAATACAAATATACTCATTTCTCTCATTAAACTGTCTATTCATGGTTTATTTCATAAATTCCTTGATCATTATGATGAGTATGGTTTATAATAATGTCTATACAGGTGCTATGTAATATTTTTGCTTGTTTGTGACTGCAAATTTATTGAGGAACATTCCTTCAGTGCACGAGGGACTTCAACGAGATCAAGCAAGCGCTGGACATAAGGTAGGCCTTACACCTATATAGCATTTTTATGAATCTTGTATGCTTAGAGAGAGATTAGTATAATTGGTTGTTTGTTGCTAGTTACTTTTAGTAATAGAGAGATCGGTCTTGTCCGCAAGACGGATTAATCTACACAACAAGAGGTGATTTTCATGTCTACGAAACTTCCCGCCTAATCTTCATTCGTATAACCAGATAACCTAACAACATCACCTTGAGTACACTTCAATCCATACTCGATTGTGCCACACAAGTACCTAAATATATGCCTCACCACTATCTAGTGCACTCTCTTAGGTCCCACCATAAACTGATTGAGAGTTTTGACTGCAAAGAAAATATCTGCCCTGGTGTTGACCAAGCACATGAGTGAACCGATGAGATTCCCATACAAGGTTGGTTCCACATCCTCGTCCTTTGATGCATCTATCTTCCTCCAGTTAGTAATCATGGATGTATACATAGGCCTACAATCCTGCATCCTGAACTTATTTAAGATATCTGTATTATATCTTCCTTGACCAAGGAAGACTTCCCCGTCCTTTTGCCACACTTCCAGGCCTGGGAAGTAATGTATCAATCCAAAATCCTTCATGTAAAACTATGCTTCCAGGTTCCTCTTGCAATCCTCTATGAGCCCTAATGATCCAATCAAGAAGAGGTCATCCACATAGAATACTAGGATGAGTGGCTCACCCTCTACCTCCAAATAGTAAAGGTCGGGATTTGCATCACTCTTGATGAATCCCATCTACTGCAAGTAGTTGTCGATCTGACCATACCATGCCCTAAGAGCCTATTTGAGCCCATATAGTGCTCTCTTCAGTTTTCACATGTGTGTTCCCATCTCATCTGTCTCGAAGCCCTCTTTATATTCTATATGTAGTTCCTCTTCTATCACCCCATTAAATAATGGTTTTTTGACGACGATCTAGTGAATTTTCCATCCCATCTAAGCTGCTAGAGAAACTACTGACCGAATGGAAGTATATCAGACGAATAGGGTGAAGGTCTCCTCATAATCAATGCCTTCCTTTTGCATATAGCCCTTGGCCATGAACCTATTCTTGTACCTCTCCACATATCCATATGTCATGTACTTAATCTTATAGATCCATTGAGATCCCATAGTTGACTGATTCACATGTCTCAACACTACCTCCCACACATCATTCATCATGATGGACCTATACTCTTCCACAATGTAATCCCACCACACCTAATGTTATGTAGCTTCTTGATAGCTATAAGGTTCAACCAACAATTCCACTAATGCTTGGTACTTTTTAGTTTGTCTATGTTATCTTTTTCCCATCCTAGGAGTCTCTACAAACTCCTCTACATCCCTCAATGTTTGAAAAAATTCTCTGTTGATTTGACCACTAGTGATGGGTAGTTCGATTAGCTATTCATCATTCATAGGTTTCTTTGTTTGTTACGAACTTGTTCAACTCCTTACATCTGA